>WNHD01001688.1:0-33105 GCA_011057455.1 Ganaspis sp. Gsp50 | reverse complement strand
TAAAAAGCGTGACACACACACACACACACACACACACACACACATACATCTGGACATTTGCTTAAAATTTAATATAATATACTTTTTAGATGAAAATATATTGATATAGACTATTTTTGGAAAATCGAAATTCGTCACCATGACAATGCTTCCCTATGAGGAAGCAAAAATATTTAAAAATACTTAAAATTTCTTTAAAATATTTAAAATACTTAAAACTGATTTAAACTACTTCAGACTGCTTCCAAATACTTCCAAATATTTACAAATAATTAAAACTACTTTAAAATACTTCAGATTACTTCCAAATACTTTCAAATATTTACAAATACTTAAAACTACTTTAAAATACTTCAGATTACTTAAAAATAATTAAAATTTCTTGAAAATATTTAAAAATACTTAAAATTACTTTACAATATTTCCAAATAGTTCAAAATCTTTTAAAATACTTCAAAATATTTAAAAATGCTTCAAAATATTTAAAAATAATTTAAAATATTTAAAAACACTTCAAAATACCTAAAATGTTTTTAAAATGAAAAATAATGATCTTGAGTAATTTAAATTGTTACAAAATATTGGTAAATGCATTTTTTAATTAAAAAATATATTAAAAAACATTTCGGAAATTTTTCTATCTTTGTCATGGAAATCATGGAAATATCATGGAATTTTGTGAAGAAAAATTTGTAGTAACCCAGAATATGCACTAAAATAAAATTCTGGTAAAGAATCCATGTAGTACTTATCACTGAAAAAAAGAAGTATTGTTTTCAGCCCATTTTTGGCTGAAGCCGTTTACATAAGTGTCCATTTGAACTGATTCTAAGACCAAAAAATGACTTAGTCTTGTTTTCAGCCCATTATTGGCTGAAACCGTTTACATAAGTGTCCATTTGAACTGATTTTAAGACCAAAAAATGACTTAGTCTTGTTTTCAGCCCTTTTTGGGCTGAAACCGTTTACATAAGTGTCAATTTAGACTGATTTTAAGACCAAAAAATGACTTAGTCTTGTTTCCAGCCCATTTTTGTCTGAAACCGTTTACATAAGTGTCAATTCGACTGAAGACCAAAAAATGACTTAGTCTTGTTTTAAGCCACAAAATTGTCTGATTGTGTAAACGGTTTAAGACTTTCTTCTTTCTTATATATATAAGTGTCATATTTATTCACCTAATTTGTACGAAATTTTTCTGTCCGTGTGTATGTAATATGCTAAGTACAAGACGAAAAGTGAAATCAAAGTGAAAGATCTACTTATATTGCTTTAAAATCTTAAGGGAATATATTCAAGTTCGTATACCTATGCACTTTAAACCGTATTGTTGGTCGTTTTTCTCTTTCAATTCACCCTGCTTTTTTCTTCCTTTATTTTTCTCTTCTCTTTTTCGCACTTTATTTTTTTTTAGAAGAGGCTTATATGTTCCCGTACGTACCACAGGTGCGTCTTATCTGCATCATTGTACATACATATTTAATGCGGGGTGGATTTTGCACGCGTCTCGGATTGGAGCAGATAATTTATTCGTTCGAATGTTTCTATAGGGTCCGTTTAGTTTCGACTGTTTTCATCTTAGAAAGACAGAAACTACTTTACATTCCAGCTGTCAGTGTTAATTAATTTTATCTTTCATTTGTGTAAAAAAAAATGCCTAAATCGCGAAAGTTGGTTTATAAAAATTCTACCATTTCTTCTACTCTGGATATTTTTCTTAATAATTCAAATATTGAATTCCGGCGAAAATATATGACTTGTGAAATCCAAATATTGATTTAATTGTCAATTGAATATTGAATCTGTAATCTCTTCTTGGTCTTTTAAAACAACATGCATATTTTCTGACTTTTGTAAAATTCTATAGATTCTCTTGCATTAAAGAATGTTAGAAGAATTTATAATTTTTTATAATATTTATAAGAATTTATAAATTTCTAATTCTTTCACTATAGTAAAAGTTTTCTTTGCTAGATTATTTACTCATTTTTAACAGGCGCAAAATCTTGTCTTTATAGAGCATAATATGCAGTAAAATTTGAATATAATAAAAGCTTTTGAAAAAACTTTGAAAGGTGTACAAAAGATTTTAATGAACTGTCTCACAGTTCTTGGGAAGAAATGGTATTTAAATAAAATTATACATTTCATATATAGAAGATAATATGTGCAGTTGAAGGTTGAATTTCATTAGGGATTTTCTGATGCTGAGAGAAGCGAGGCAAAAGAATAGGAATCTAGAATTGATTGTGGAAACTTTCAAGTGTATTGAAATTTGAAAAGACCACCTGACATCCTGTTTCTTCTGGATGGAAACTTGAAAAAAAAGAGTAAATAGCCTTTTGATAATCATGTTTCTTCTCAAATATGGATTTTTTATATTCTTCGTCAGCTGTTGGTGTTTTCAACATTGTCCCAAGGTTGTGGTCGCTTCATGGTAAAGGAAATACTTGACACGCGTATAATCGCAAGTACTTTTTATTACCTCAATTCGAACTACTTGTTGGTAATCTTTGAAATAAGGTCGACAAGGGTCGATTTTATTATTTGCAATTCCATTCTTCTGTGTTTCTACACTGGCTTGAAAAATCTTTTTTACTTTGTTTCTTTTAGTTATTAATCATATATGTAAATGTATGTAAATGTACGTATTAAACTGAAATCTTTTTTTACTGCAAGGATTTTTTAAATTTTTTGCAACGTAGAATTGATGAATGTCTTTTTAATTATCTGACAGGTTTTTTTCTTCGCTGAAAAGATTTTATCTTACAATTGACTCAAATCCTTTGTATACAGAAGTTCTAATTCTTCTTTCAAAATACACTTTTACTTAAAAGTATCAAATTGATACCAAAAATATCAAATTAATATCAAAAATATCAAATTGATACCAAAAATATCAAATTGATACCAAAAATATCACATTGATATAAAAAATATCAAATTGACATCAAAAATACCAAATTGATGAAGCTCTTGTGATCAATTTGATACGTTTTGGTATCAAGTTGAGACTTTCAAAAAAAACTGTGAATTAAAAGTTTTACTTTTGACGGATAAATTAAAGTTAATAATTTTTCTGACTTTTCTTCATCGCAAATAAATATGATTTTAAGAAAAGAAGACTTCATTGTGCAAGTTCCAAATTTGCCAGACAGGATTTTGTTACAAGGTGGATTTTTTACACACGAATTCTTGTTTCTTTTGGATTTAGCAACATCAATTAAAATTTTAATTGTAATGTTTTAATTTTTAAAGCATCATATATTAAGGAACTGCCAAAGCACAAATGCAGGTTAATGGCACGAATTGATGATTAATTAATGCTCAAACAGTGTAATCATCAGTTCAGTCTATCGAAATTGATATCGAAGATTTTTCAATTATGCAGCATTGATGAATCCATTAATACTCCTCAGAATTTTGCCGAGTAATTCACGAATTGCTTCGATCTCGACCGGTGCATCAATTTTTTATCGAGGAAAGGCACGTGGATATAAAGAGGGTCTCGGTTACATGTATCGGTGCATTCATTACATTCATATCGACTCCAAATCATTTTAATTAATAAATTGATCATTTTTAGTTTTAATGACTATTATCCTTAGTACCTTTAATATATAAACTTGAATAAACTATTGTTGCATATTTGTAACATGTTATTTACAGTATACAACAAAAATAACTAATTTATGTTTTATTTTCACAGTTGACTTAAAAGTATCAAATTGATATGGAAAATATCAAATATTGACTTTGTGATCAATTTGATACTTTTTGTAACCAATTTGATACTTTTTGGTATATCAATTTGACGCTTTTTGTGATCAATTTGATACTTTTTGGCATATCAATTTGATACTTTTTGGTACATAAATTTGATGCTTTTTGTGATCAATTTGATACTTTTTGACATATCAATTTGATACTTTTTGTGATCAATTTGATACTTTTTGGTATATCAATTTGATACTTTCAAAAAAACTGTGTTTATTTTTTTTTCAACTAATGTTAAAACTTACTAATGTTTAAAGCTCAATAAGTATTATTAAAATAAATAAATTACAAATATTTGATATATCTGTAGAGTAGTAACAGCATTAGATACTTAAATATTGAATCTAACAAGATTTCTAATACTAGTAGCTTATAAAATTGCAACTGACTTCAAATTAGGAAATTTAAGAAAATATGCGTATGGGCAAAAACTTGAATCTTGAATACATAAATGTCATTGAAGCGCAAAAACTTGAATCTTGAATGCAAAGTCAAGTGTCCACAAAGGAAATCATGTATGAAGTGGAAAGTAAACAGCAGACTGGTTTCATAGATAATCTCAGTTCATGTCAGTCTCTCTTCGCGAGAAGAGTTGATTTACTGAAAAGTGGCGCAGATTGTTAAATCTTATCAATCTTACCAAAGTTATTTGTGGAACGATATCATTTAGTGCACTTTGTTTTAATGAGAAATACATCCAAATGTATTAAAAGAGCAAAATTGTAAAACTGGAAATAAAGTGAAGTAATTACCTGATACAATATTTTATTAGAATGTAACTATATATTTTATATTAATAAATAAAACAGATAAATACAATAAAACAATAAATAAAACAGATAAATGCAATAAAGCAATAAATAAAACAGATCAAATTTTCGTTGCTGAAATTAAATTTAGATTTAAAAAGAAAATGTTTAAGAAACATAATTGTTTAATGGATAATTTAATGGATAAAAATTTCTTTTGATGGAAATAATGTTCTTTACACCCAAAAGTAGGAGTTTTTTGCATTAAGAATGAAAAGTCATTGAATGAATGACGCCACTGTTTCTCATTTTCTCGAGTCTTGAAAACTTGGTTGTCACTTGTTGAAATAAAGAGTTAAAAAGTTTTTTCTAAAAAGAAGGGAAACATTGTAAGTACTTTTACATTAAATAAAAAATTATATTCACACAACATATTCAAAATTTTTCATATTCAATATATTCAAAGTCTTTCATATTCAACATATTCAAAGTTTTTTATATTCAACATATTCAAAGTTTTTTATATTCAACATATTCAAAGTTTTTCATATTCAACATATTCAAAACAAATTTCAAAAATGTTAAAGTAATGTGGATTTTGATTTTAAAGACATGTTGTGCAGTCACGTGTATTTTTAAGCTCAATTGAAAATTGAGCTGAATCAATTTTTTTCAAATGCGCAGGTGTTTGACTATTTTAACTTTTTTTCAACACGTAAATTTAATTAGTGTTGTAATATTTATTTCATGGACAATTAAATTCAAAGTTAATTATTGCACAATGGTTTAGTTTATTTAGTAAATGGTTACAAAAATTAAAATCAATAATTTCATACATATACATATAAACAGTAATCATAATTCTGTAAAGTTGCATAACATTAATGGAATATTGATTAGACTATGTTTTATAGTCGCTTTCTTATCAAGTATTTTAAATTCTTCTTACATTATGGAAATTTAAAAAATGTATATAAATGTGATTTTTATGTGCAATTTTTAAAATTACAACCTCATGGTTATCTTTTTGTGAGGTTAATTAATAATTTGTAATTTTAATTTGGAAGAAAACATAATTTTTTGTTTATTTAATAAACAGGCTTACGTAGTTACCTTTTAGAGAAAATTGAATAAAACAAAAAGAGAAAATAATTTTTCAAATACTATAAGAATATTTTCAACAAAAGATATTTATACTTTTACTTTATATTTACTTTTATTTATATTATATATTATTATTATTATACTTTTATTTTTACTTTATTATACTAATTTACTCTACTTGTCATTTTATTATTATTATACTTTTATTTTTACTTTATTATACTAATTTACTCAACTTGTCATTTTGCAGAAAATTATTTCCTAGTTCAAAAGTAATTTGAATTTTTAGACAAATATATGAAAATGTATTCTTGAAATATTATATTTGTCATTAATTATTTGATTGAATCATGATAATCATTTGATTGAGTCCTAATAATCATTTGATTGAATCATAATAATCATTTGATTGGATCATAATAAACATTTAATTGAAAAAGCATTAGTGTTCACATAAAAGTGATAAAGAATAGCATTTATACACTGAGAAAAAAATATCTTTTGATTTAAAGAAATAACTTTCTTTGACTTGTATCTTTCATTCAAATTTCATTTAAAAAAATTTTCTTTGATTCAAAGAAATTTTCTTTGTTTCAAACAAATTTATACCTTTAATTCAAAAAAATATTTCTTTAACCGTATATCAATACTAGAATTTCTTTGATTTAATGCATAAATTTCTTTAAATGAAAGAAAATTTCTTTGAATCAAAGAAATTTTATTTGATTCAAAGAAACCTTTTTTGATTTAAAAATAAATTTCTTTGATTCAAATCAGAAAAGTCAAAGAAAGTAATTTCTTTAAATCAAAAGAAACTTTTTTCTGATATTCTTCACTATATATTTATATTTATATATATTTTTAGCTCTTTATAACTAGACCTATGATCTTAAAATTAAGAAAATTAAAGCAAAAATAATGTAAACGTTATTATATTTATAGACAAAAAAATGGAAAATTGTATAGCACAAAGTTGTGCTGCATCTACAGGTGGAGCTTCAGGTGCACTTTTCACACATTTTATACAAACACTTCTAACTGCGTATTGCTCTCTGAATACAGATGATATATACCCTCCAAATCGAACTTCAGAAATTCTCTCTGATTCTTTAGACTTTGATTTTATAATAGTCGGATCTGGTACTGCAGGCTCTGCTCTAGCTAGCAGACTTTCAGAAAATGAAAACTGGAACATTCTTTTGGTAGAAGAAGGAAAAAATCCCTCTCCTTTCAGTAGAATTCCAGCAAATTTTTTCTCCTTGTTTAACACCGAAGAAGATCATGCTTATAAAACCGAACCGAGTGACAATTATTGTCTGGGACAGAAAGAAAAACGTTGTCACTGGGCCAAAGGTAAAGGACTTGGTGGAAGTTCTGCCATCAATGCAATGCTTTATATTCGTGGCAATCAACAAGATTACGATCAGTGGTCTGAAATGGGAAACACTGGTTGGAGCTTTAAAGAAGTTTTGCCTTTTTTTAAAAAATCCGAAGGTTACACTCGAGAATTTATAGCTAAACATGGCAAAGAGTTGTTTGGAAGAGGCGGACCATTACGTATTCGACAATTTAATTACTCCAGTTCTTCTTTTGATGAAATAATCTTAAAAGTATGATTTTGACATTTTTATACATAAGTCTTATTCGTCCTTTTTCTACCCGAGTGGAAATTTAAAACCTACTCTGCAAAAACAAGTGTCTCATTTTGAGACGTTTGTCTCCATATTTGAGACACTTGTTTTTGCAGAGTAGGTAAAATGGAGTAAAATTGAGTGTCTCTTAAATATGGAGACAAACGTCTCAAAATGAGACACTTGTTTTTGCAGTGAATAAGTTCATAAGTCTTTATACATTTAAGGAAAATTTTTTAAGAAAAGAATAACAACATAAGAAAGCCAAAAACTATTCCAAAAATCAGTTAAAAATTTTGCTTCCCCAGAGAAAGTATTATCCGCTTTTGTTAGTACTTGAATTATTGCGTAACTGTTAATTGATTCTTGCATAAAGTTTTGTTAATATTAGTTTCTTTTGAAATTAATTAAAAAATGTCTAATTCAATTTGTCAACATTTCAGGCAGCTAGTGAAATTGGTCTCCCGATTTTAGACACTTTTAATGGAAAGTCACAGATAGGTTATGGAAGAAGCGAAGGTACTATTGATAAAGGATTGCGATACAGTGTAGGGGAAGCTTTTCTCTCGAGAGCCAAAAACAGGAAAAATTTGTACGTTTTGAGATCAACAAAAGCGGAGAAATTAATAATGGCTGGTACTAGAGTAAGAAGTGTTCGTTTAAGAATGGAAAATGGTAAAATCTTTGAACCGAGAGCTTCTAAGGAAATAATTTTATCTGCGGGGAGTATTGGAACTCCTCAACTGTTGATGCTTTCTGGAATTGGTCCGCGTAAACATCTGGAAAAAAAGGGAATTAAAAATATAGCCGATTTACCAGTGGGAGAGCATTTAGAGGATCATATCATAAGCTATGGATTAATAATGAGTTTTGTCAATAAAACTGGCGTTCCAGTGTTGCCTACGTATCCACTGGATGAGCTTTATAAATATTTAGTTCATAAAACTGGTGAGTTGAAAATTAAGACGTTGATTAAAAATATCGCAACAGGTGTGTCAAAGTAATTCAAAAGAATTCAAAGTAATTTTAATTAATTTAAAGAAATTCAAAGAAATCCAAAGGAATTTAAAGTAATTTAAAAGATTTCAAAAGAATTCAAAGTGATTCAAAGTAATTCAAAGCACAGTTTTCATGAAAGTATCAACTTGATACCAAAAAGTATCAAATTGATCACAAAAAGTATCGAATTGATTACAAAATCTTCATCAATTTGATATTTTTGATATAAATTTGATATTCTTAAGTAAACTGTGAGAAATTCAAAGTAATTAAAAGGAATTCAAATTAATTTAAATTAATTCACAGAAATTCAAAGAAATTCAAAGAAATTCAAAGAAATTCAAAGAAATTCAAAGAAATTCAAAGAAATTCAAAGTAATTCAAAGAAATTCAAAGAAATTCAAAGTAATTCAAATAAATTCAAAGGAATTCCAAGGGACACAAAATAATTTGAATTAATTCAAAGTAATTAAAAGGAATTCAAAGGAATTCTAAATAACTTAAATTAATTCAGAGTAATAAAAAAGAAATTCAAAGGAATTAAAAGTAATTCATAACGCAATTTTCTTAAAAGTATCAACATGATACCAAAAAGTATCAAATTGATTACAAAATCTTCATCAATTTGATATTTTTGATGTCAATTTAATACTTTTAAATACACTGTGAGAAATTGAAAGTAATTCAAAGGAATTCAAAGAAATTCAAAATAATTTAAATTAATTTAAAGTAATTCAAAGGAATTCAAAGTAATTCAACATAATTCAAAGCACAGTTTTCTTGAAAGTATCAACTTGATACCAAAAAGTATCAAATTGATCACAAAAAGTATCGAATTGATTACAAAATCTTCATCAATTTGATATTTTTGTTATAAATTTGATATTCTTAAGTAAACTGTGAGAAATTCAAAGTAATTCAAAGGAATTCAAATTAATTTAAATTAATTCACAGAAATTCAAAGAAATTCAAAAGGAATTCAAAGCAATTCAAAGTAATTCAAAGGAATTCAAAGGAATTCGAAGGAACTCAAAATAATTTGAATTAATTCAAAGTAATTCAAAGGAATTCAAAATAATTTAAATTAATACAAAGTACTTCAAAGGAAATTAAAGGAATTAAAAGTAATTCATAACACAGTTTTCATGAAAGTATCAACTTGATACCAAAAAGTATCAAATTGATTCTAAAAATAATTTTAAATAAACTGTGAGAAATTGAAAGTAATTCAAAGGAATTCCAAGTAATTCAAAGGAATTCAACGTAATTCAAAGCACAGTTTTCTTGAAAGTATCAACTTAATACCAAAAATTATCAAATTGATCACAGAAAGTATCAAATTGATTACAAAATCTTCATCAATTTGAAGTTTTTGATATAAATTTGATATTTTTAAGTAAACTGTGAGAAATTCAAAGTAATTGAAAGGAATTGAAAGTAATTTAAATTAATTCAAAGGAATTCAAAGGAATTTAAAATAATTTAAATTAATTCAAAGAAATTCAAAGAAATTCAAAGAAATTCAAAGTAATTCAAAGGAATTCAAAATAATTTAAATTAATTCAAAGGGATTCAAAGGAATTCAAAATAATTTAAATTAATTCAAAGTAATTCAAAGTAATTAAAAGAATTCAAAGGAATTCAAAATAATTTAAATTAATACAAAGGAGTTCAAAGGATTTTAAAATAATTCAAAATAATTCAAAGTTATTCAAAGCCTAGTTTTCTTGAAAGTATCAACTGGATACCAAAAATTATCAAATTGATCACAGAAAGTATCAAATTGGTTACAAAATCTTCATCAATTTGATATTTTTGATATCAATCTGATACCCTTGAATAAACTGTGAGAAATTTAAAATAATTCAATTTAATTCAAAGTATTTCAAAAGAATTCAAAGTAATTTAAAGGAATTTAGAGAAATTCAAAGGAATTCAAAGTAATTCAAAGGAATCCAAAGTAATTCAAAGGAATCCAAAGTAATTCAAAGTAATTCAAAAAAATTCAAAATAATTGAAATTAATTCAAAGGAATTCAAAGGAATTAAAAGTAATTCATAAAGCAGTTTTCTTGAAAATATCAACTTGATATCAAAAAGTATCAAATTGATTACAAAATCTTCATCAATTTGATATTTTTGATGTCAATTTGATACTTTTAAATAAACTGTGAGAAATTGAAATTAATTCAAAAGAATTGAAAGGAATTCAAAATAATTTAATTTAATCCAAAGTAATTCAAGGTAGTTCAAAGAGTTATTTCTGATAACATTAACACGTAGACTCTAAAGTTTAGTAACAAATGTACATTTTTAGTAACAAATGTACATTTTTAGTAACAAATGTAAATTTTTGTAACAAATATAAATTTTTAGTAACAAAATGTTTTCCTTAAACAGGCGATCTAGCAGGAACAGGTGGATCTCACTTCATGGGATTTGTAAATGTGCAGGATAAATTTGCGAAATACCCGGATATCCAATACCATCATTTCCATATACCAAAAGATCAAATTTATATGTTAGAGCCTGTGATTAAAGCGTTCAACATGAACGACGACATTGCAAATGAGTTGAGAAAATTAATTTCAACTAGGGACATTATTTTCGTACTTCCAACTCTTTTGAATCCTAAGAGCAAAGGGAAATTAAAATTGAAAAGTTTGGATCCGAATGAGCATCTGAAGATCATTTCTAATCAACTCAAAGATCCGTATGATGTGAATACATTGAAAAAATCTGTTAAATTTTTGTATCAGTTTTTGGAGACAGAGAGTTTTAAAGAATTTGGCATGAAATTGGAAATTTTGGATATTCCTGGATGCAGGCATTTAGAACCTGATTCAGATGAATATTTGGAGTGTAATTTTCGTCACACGTGTAGTACACTTTATCATCCTGTGGGGACTGCAAAAATGGGTCCACCTAATGATCCAGAGGCCGTTGTAAATCCGAAACTGAGAGTTTATGGATTTGAAAATCTTAGGGTTGTTGACGCGTCGATCATGCCGAAAATTCCCAGCGCAAATACAAACTCTCCAACTCTTATGATTGCAGAGAAAGCCGCTGACATGATAAAAAAAGACTGGAAGTCAAATGATGAGTTATAAGAATTGTAAATAAGTGATGTGAAAGATGTTGTGTTTTTATTTTTTTGTAAGTTTTATAATACATGCTGATACTTTTCCCATTTTATGAAATCTGACTTTTTTGAGGAATGAAACTATTAGTGAAAATACTTCATTTCATTCAGAAAATCATTTTCAAAAATGCTAAAAAATGCTCAAATTTGAAAATTTTTGAACCGAACATTGTCTAGAATATCTTTGAAGCATTGATAAATGTGTCTTAATTTATGCAAAATTTCTTAAATTTGAATTTTTAAATTTGAATTTTAAATTAAATTAATTTAAAATTTTTTAAATTTGTGTATATTATATTCTAACACATTGTGATGATAAAATTTGCTAACTTTAAAAGCTGGCGTCTTATTGTAAGACTTGTATATTATGTCTTGAAGCAAAAGATATTTTACAGTAAGATTATTTTTGTGTCTTAAAATCGACTAATATTGAAACTCTCGATGTTTTAAAATAAAAAAATGCAGGTGAAACTCTAAATATCGAAAGCTGCCTTACACTAAAACATTTGTAGAATTACAATTCTTACAGTGTATTGTGATAAAATTGCACTTTTTTAATTATAAATGTTAGCACTTTGTATATGCTAATTTAACCATTTTAGATAACAAGTATAAAAAAAATAAACGACTCGTTATATTCTTTTCAACTTGAAAAGTAATGACGAATAAAATTAAAAAACATTAATGTTAATTGTTGTTTGAACTTTGGAATCCTTTTTATTAAATTTAATTTCATGGAAGTCATATAATTTCTAACATTGACATTTTAACTCTTCACTGGAAGCATTCTATTATTGATTTTAGTCATGTAGTTTATTTGCTTAGCATAGAGGCACGTGTATTATGCACTGACAAATGATTTTTTTATTAAAGTTGATTTAATTTCTTTATTAGTTCGTTTAATATTTTATCTACTATTTTATTTACTGTTTTATTTACTATTTTATTTACTATTTTATTTACTATATTATTTACTTGAAAAATTGAAAACTGAAAAATTTTTGGACATTCACTACGCTGGGGGCGAACCCCCATTTTATTTACTATTTTATTGTTACATGTTTTATTATTTTATTTATATCGTTTTTTATTTTTAGACTTTTTTATTTTATTTTTAGACTTTTTCATCCTTTACAAACATTGTTTTATATTTCATCGTTTTTTATTTTTAGACTTTTTCATCCTTTACAAACATTGTTTTATATTTGATCGTTTTTTATTTTTAGAATTTTTCATCCTTTACAAAATGTTTACAAACATTGTTTTATATTTGACCGTTTTTTATTTTTAGACTTTTTCATTCTTTACAAACATTGTTTCATATTTAATCGTTTTTTATTTTTAGACTTTTTCATTCTTTACAAACATTGTTTCATATTTAATCGTTTTTTTATGTATGTTAATCTTTAGTTTCTTTTTTAGATTAAGTATTTTTCATCGCACTGAATTTCTAAAAATATCAAAAAATGCATTAAATTCTTAATGGGTTTTTTAATTATACTTTTGATTAGGCTAATGTTAATAAAGCGGGAAATATATATTGCATATTTTTTCTTTTCCATGAGTATTGATTTAAAGTCACGTAATATTAATGAAAGAGAGGGATAGTATTATTCATTCTCTTGGGCTTCAGTGGTTGACGACTTTAAGTGCATTTATATTTCAAAGATTATTAATTTCTTTATGACAATTGTAAGTCCTCAGTCACTCCCCCCAAGGACTTCCCGGCTATAATAATAATTTTGAGGAACAAAAAATGTATATAAAATCGCTCATAATATCGTTTATATGCTAGAGCTCAATACTCAACAATTCAATTTCTATAGAATATCTAGACGCATATTTAGATCATATTTGTTCTAGAAAAATTACCTGTATGCCTCAAAAAATGGACAAAAAAATTCTCACGACAAAGAACTATTTTTATTGTATTAAAATCCTACCAAAAAAAAAAATTAATAAAAAAAAATTGCTTCTTCATGTGAGTGTTTATTTTATGAAGATTTTATTATCAGAAGGGAATTGAAAAATTGATAAAAGTAGTTTTATATAGTTTTTTATAGTTTTTTATATTTTTTTATAGTTTTTCATAGTTTTTTTAAATAGTTTTTTACAGTTTTTTATAGTTTTTCATAGTTTTTTTTAATAGTTTTTTACAGTTTTTTATAAAACTATTTTATTTGGAATGTTTAGAATTTGTTATTAGAATTTTAGAGAAATTTAGAATTTAGAATTTAGAAATAAACTATACTTTTATCAATTTTCAATTCCCTTCTGATAATAAATTATTTAGACATTTTAAATAAAATATTTTTATAAACAAAGTACTTTTTTGAAATTGAATCTTGAGTTAAAATATTATTTTTCAATTATTCTTACATTTATTTACAGGATAAGATAGTGAACCCCATGAATGAAATATAATTTCCTGTGAGGGGTGTATTTTAAACTGACTTACTCTTTTCGTTGAGATATTTCTTAGGGGTTGGTGTAGTTAGTAACAATAGAAATCCTCTCAACTTCATGTGTGTTGTTTCTATAATTCATGATAATGATCTTAATGAAAGAGAAGACGAGTTTGAAAATTATGGTGTAAAGAATATTATATTTGACGTGTCTAATCTCCGCTTTAAAGTTTCCCTGCATATGAAAATTACCTTTTCATATTTCTGCACATTTACTTTTCAAATTCATTTTCATATTAATACAATGTATAAAGTTATAACATGCATTATCATGTTTTAATAGATAAAACTATGAAGGCAGAGATACAAATTTCTTGATAAACAATTAAGAGGGAGAAAACCTTTTTCTAAGAATATTTTTTTTCCTATTCTATTTTCTATTCTATTTTCTATTCTATTTTCTATTCTATTTTCTGTTCTATTTTCTATTCTATTTTCTATTCTATTTTCTATTCTATTTTCTATTCCATTCTTATACCCTATTTTTTTCATGAACTTAAAGAATTAATTTAAACATTTCATGTACAAAATTATGTAAATTGTCTATATTGCTGGTTCGAACATTTCATATATCGACCGGATCTTGCTCTGGTTTCCCGTGGTTTTACGACTGCTAATTATTACTAATATAAGAATCCCTCTTTCGCGGAACCATTGAAACACTCACCGCCACTCTGTTTCCCTCAGTGTAACCTCTTACTGGTTTTACTAAGCCTTGTTACTGATTAGGTCATACTCTGATGCATGACCACCGGTTTTATGATTGAAACTTATTGCTCATTTGGACTAAATGTTCCTTCAACTCGATATCGTTTTAAAAAATTACATACGATTATAAAAGGAAGCCTTTCTCTAAATCGTGCACGTCTTATTATCAGGTTTTTTATTAGCCGTTTCTGCCTTAGAGTCAATTTTTATCTTATCTTGACTAGATTATAGAAAACTAATGTGTACTCGAATCCAAATTTAATTGCAAAGCAAATTGTACGATTTTACCAAATTTTATATCATACGAAAAATGATATTCTACTCAGAAAAAAAAAAGTTATAAACCGTGTACACAATCAGTTAATTTTGTGGCTTAAAACAAGATTGAATCATTTTTTGGTCTTAAAATCAGTCGAATTGACAATTATTTAAACGGTCCCAGCCAATAATGGGCTGAAAATAAGACTAAGTCAGTTTTTAGTCTTAAAACCAGTCGAATTGATACTTATGTGAACGGTTTCAGCCAAAAATGGGCTGAAAACAAGAATAAGTCATTTTTTGGTCTTAAAATCAGTCGAATTGACAATTATGTAAACGGTTTCAGCAAAAAATGGGCGGAAAACAAGACTAAGTCATTTTTTGGTCTTAAAATCAGTCGAATTGACACTTATGTAAACGGTTTCAGCCAAAAATGGGCTGAAAACAATACTTCTTTTTTCCAGTGTAGTTTTGAGGATACCTATTCTTGGCACATATTCAAGAATATTTTGCAATTTGCTCTTATAAATTTAGATAAAATAAACTTAAAATAAAATATATTCTTATGCTGAGAATATTTTCTTAGGCATTGAGAATATATTCTTACATTAAGAAAATATTTTTTTAAATAGTTTCTTGTCCTTTTTTAAATTAATTAAAAATTAATTAAAATTAATTAAAAATTAATTAAAATTATTTAAAAATCAAATAATCTCTTCTTCTTATAAATAAATATCTTTTTCGAATATAACACTGCAAAAACTGATGTCTTGAAATAAAACATCAAGTGTCTTACCATAAGACATTTAGCGTTTTAAGACAGCAAAATAAGACATTTTTGGGCATCTTAAAACGCTAAATGTCTTACGGTAAGACACTTGATGTCTTATTTCAAGACATCAGTTTTCGCAGTGATATCTTACAGGAAATTCTAATTAGGAAAATATATTTGAAATAAGAATATATACTTATGTTGAGAATATTTTTTTGAGCATTGAGAATATATTTTTACACTAGAATTGTAATATTCTTGTGGAAAATAATTTCTCCTTCTTAAATAAATAATCTTTTTCTAAGATAATCTTATGGAAAATTCTTATTAGGAAAATATACTTAAAATAAGAATATATTTTATGCTGAGAATATTTTCTTAGGCATTGAGAATATATTCTTAACATTAGAAATATATCCTCACTTTAATAATATTTTCAATTAAATGGAATTGAAAATATTCTTAAATGTGCGCCAAGAATATATCCTTAAAACTATATATAACATTTTTTCAGTGAATTATTAAAGTTCCTTTTTTTGTTTTGAGTAAGACTCGCTCATTATGTTTGATTCAGTAAAGAGTATATTCTTATATAAAGAATTTTATAGAAGAGATAGCTAAACAAATTAATATAATTATAAAAAAACCAAATAATTGAATTTATTTGAATTTCTCAAATAAATTAGAATATTTTTTTATTTGAATTTACTTGAATTTCTCGAACAAAAATAAGAATATTTTTGTATTTGAATTTATTTGAATTTATCAAACACAGTTTACTTAAAAGTATCAAGATGATATCAAAAATATCAAATCGATGAAGATTTTGTGATCAACTTGATACTTTTTGGTATCAAGTTGATACGTTCAAGAAAACTGAATAAATTCATTAATTTGACTTTCAAAAGAAGTATTTTTTATTGAATTTAGAAATATCTTAAAAATAAAAGTTAAAATGAGTATAGTGATATATTAATAAATATATATTATTATTATTATTATTATTATTATTATTATTAATATTATTATTATTATATTAATAAATAATAATATTAATAAATAAAGTGTAATCAAAAATTTGAATTATATCAGAAGTTTATAGATTTAATTTTTAGGAGAAGAGATTATAATTTTAAAAATTGAAGTAGCTTTCCTCTTTTTGAGTATTTGTAATTGATTGTTGGACTTTTTGTATTTTGCTTTAATGAAGTAAAAATTGGATCTTGTTGTTAATCGGCTCTCATCAACATTCATGTGACAAGACTAAATAAAAAAAGGACAATTTCGATTTCTTTTTACAAGCGCACTCTCAGTTAACGTATAGCTGGTAATTATAGGCTTCACCTGATCAAAAGTGAATCATATGGAAGATCGGTGTGACGTCTAACGAATTTCGCGTAATGAACGTGACTTTTATACCGTTACCGAGATCAATGATCAATACCATACAGATTGAATCAGCAACGATCCGTCTTAACGATTATTACGCGTAAACCGGAAATTTACTTTTTCGTTTTTATGATACTTTCATTTTAATGGCGTAAAACACGATACTTAGTCCTGTTAATAACTTCATAAATTGCAAAAATCTCATCCTATTTTTTTCTCCTTTCTTTTTTTTTCTTATAATTCAGGCAAATATATATTCTTGCAAAAATGTTCCTTTAACTTTAATTACCTTTTAAAATACAACGAATGTCGATATAAAACATTTTCGGTACATGTAATGTCTTTTTATAAAAGATAAAAGTCGACAAAAAAATGATGATGGTCCATTTAATTAATTATTATTCTTCTTAAGTGCAAATTTGAAGCTGCATTTTCAAGCATCAAATTGATGATTACCTCGACAAAAAACGAATTTTGCCTGTGAAGTTGCAGAGTGAATCAGATCATTAGGACCGGTTTTCAAAGTCGCCTGCTTCCATTCTTTCAAAAAAATTAATTTAATAGAAATGCACTCAGATTATACATATTGTTAACTTTTCACAGTGTCTTAAATTAAGACATTTTTTGTGTCTTAGTCACCAAATATGTCTTAATTTAAAACGTTTTTGCTCGAAATAAGACACCATGTTTTTGTAGTGTATTCTTTATTTTTTTTGTTAGCAATTTTTTGTAGCATTTTTGGTAACATTTTTTGGTAACATTTTTGGTAGCATTTTTGGTAGCATTTTATGGTAGCATTTTATGGTAGCATTTTATGGTAGCATTTTTGGTATCATTTTTGGTAGCATTTTTGGTAGCATTTTTTGATAGCAATTTTACCTTTTTCAAGTTTTACATTTATTTACCAGCTCTACTTTTTTTATTTCTTTATCACTTTATTGTACGCAATATATTTTTTTATTTCACGTCATTTGTTTCTTTTTCTTGGGATAATTAGCGTAATTTCCATCTCGGTTAATTATTAATTCATTAATTTAATTAAGAGGAACAAGTCTTTTTTTGTTGAGGTAAATCGTACAAATAAATGCACATTTCTCTGTTTCAAGTTTAAAGAGAAAACTTACCAGTTACAATTCTGGCGATCAAATAAATTGGTAAGCTCTGATAGAAATCGACGAGATCAGCTTGTAGCAGCTTATCTTGCGAATCGCTGCTCTTCTCCGTCGAGAATTGCAAATTGGCCAATTACTATGCAATATGCACGACGACACCGTCGAAACGCGTTTAAAACTGGACCTGGTCCATTGCCTCGATTGATTTTTTATCGATTGGGCAAGACTCTTCATTTTACGTGTACATCAATTAAAATCATTTTTTAATCATCTTTCTGACGCTTTCTTAATAATTATCATTGTCAGTTTGTGTTTCATTTTTTTCTCTCCGAACAATAGTAATAAAAGGATAACAATAATAATAAGACAAATAACAATAATAACAACTGTGGCGTAATAATGTAGTTTCAATTGTTTAATAATAAATTCAATAAAAGAGAAAATTGAAAAACAGAGTTTACTTTCCGTTTTGATTCTTTTATTATAATATAATAAAATATAAGAACATATAATAAAGTATAAGAAAATATAATAAAATATAAGAAAATATAATAAAATATTATGTTTTAACAGTTTCTGAATACTGGATAAATTGTGAAGGAAAGGGGAATAAAAAATGAGCAGTTTTTATAAGAAAAAAACAATCGCTTTATTCAATATTTTCTCTATCTCTAATAAACATATTTTTAAAATCGATAAACCGCAGAATAATCACTCATTCTCAGACTCATTCAATTTATCCATTCTTTAAAATGCTATCGCAGTTTTTGAGCTTTCGCTAATTAAAATAATTTACACAGGAAGTGCGGTTAAAATTGGACAAAGAAAAACTTATAGAGTAGATTCTTAACACTTTGGTGTACAATAAATGAATATATTTAATAAAAACCATTAAATGGCGGTCACTAAATCGTCGATTGCCAGATATACACTATAAATAATCGCAAATTCGCAAAGAAGCACTGATGTCTCTTTTCGCTTAACTACCTACTTAATTAAGTTACTTACACGACTAATTATGCTAATGGTATGATACAATCTTTTCGTGCGTACTTTTACACACACAGTGGCTCAAAACTTCGGTGATTTGCGATTTTTTGTCCAAAAAATATTATCTCGTTTTCTAAAATACAAGAATTGAGAAATTTGATGTAATTTTTCAATCTCTTAAAAATTCAATTTCTTATTCTATGTGAACAATAAACTACAGGATTTTCCCCTCAGGCACTTTTTGTTACATAAAGCCTAAAAAATAATTATTTTTCATCATAATTCGTTTCGTATTTTATTTATTTTATTTTATTGTATTGTATTTTATTTTATTGTATTTTATTTTATTTTATTTTATTGTATTTTATTTTATTTCATTGTATTTTATTTTATTGTATTTTATTTTATTTTATTGTATTTTATTTTATTGTATTTTATTTTATTTAACTTTATTGTAAAATTCTTTTCTTTAACATTTTATAATAGTTTTGCTACCTTATAGGAAAGCATTATTTTTATTTATTTATCATTTGAACAAAAATTCGAATCCTACCGATCGATCGAGCCAGTCTTAAATTATCTTTGGTCCTCTAGCCGATATGAATTTTTGCCGGACAGTTGAATTTTTGCGATGAAAACCACCCTGCCTTTAATCCCCCCCTACCCCTTTTCAATCTAAAATTTTAGATCGCAAATACAATCGTAATGCGTGCAAAAAATACAGTGCAATTGTTTAATAATTTTCTTATTAAATCGGGTGCTTTTTACTTTTTACAAGTGCTCGAAAACGTGAAGCTATTTACTTTTGTGAAATATAGTAATAAATCTGTACATATCCTTTTATAATAAAATCTTTTGCATCTCATGAATTTAATTCATCAGTGTAATTTAATCAGTGTTAACTAATTTAATTTAATTTAATTAGTGTTAACTAATTTAATTTAATTAGTATTAACTAATTTAATTTAATTAGTATTAACTAATTTAATTTAATTAGTATTAACTAATTTAATTTAATCAGTGTAAACTAATTTAATTTAATCAGTTAACTTTATACAAAAAATCCTTTGTACTCAATTTATAAAGAAAAATTCAAAGAATTTTCTGAAGCAAATTGCTTTAATTGATAAAATAACGGGTATCCAGAAATTTATTTACGAAGAAAAATGAAGGTTTATTTAGACTGCTATATGCAGATTTTTCTTGCACAAAGTTTGAATTTGTTTTTTGTTTCTGATTATTATTATTGAGGACAGAAATAATAAAATTTTGCCCCGTCCGTAAAAGCACTACAAATTCTTCTTTGGCACCAATAAAATATAAACAGAATTATCTTAGTTGCATTTCTTGGAAATTAAAAGGGGTCTTAATTTCGAAGGAGGGACAATTTACAAGTTTTTAAAAATGCTTCTTTTGGATTAAGGGAAATTATTCAACTTGAAAAGTGTTCATTTTTGGAATTTCGAAAAATACATGATTTTTTGTTTGTTCGTTGGAACAATCTTTTCAACAAGGACGGCTTTGGCTTCGACGGACTATAACATGTAATTAATACATGTACGAATGTATACATGGTAGCAATTAAGCACGCAAAGCAATTTCTTTTGTCATTCAAGAAACATTACAAAATTACAGCTTTTGTTTTTTGTTCAATTTTAAGTTACTTTATTTTAAAATGACAAATATTTAAAACATTGAACAATAAAATATTTTTTTGATTGTTATGTTAAAAATGTTATGATAAAATTTTTATGTGCATAAAATGTGGAAATAAACTTGCCAAGACAACAATTTTAAATTGTTATCTTCAAATTGTTATCTTCAAATTGTGATGTTAAAATCGTGATGTTATTAAAATTCACATTCTTTATGATCATATGTAAAATCACAAGTTTGCTTATTTACAGAAACCAGAGGAATAAATCGATTTAAAAACAAACTATTTAAGATAAAGATTTCTTGAATTGAAAGAGAAATTTGCTTTATTGCGTTGCTGTGTACGTCTAGTATAAATATAATAACAAATTTTATTAAATAGTTCAGGTAAGTGTTGACACCGAAAGGCACTCTAGTCTACAATTATAATCGTATGTCTATTTGGTAACACGTGCATGAAAAATGCTGATTACTTAAACAAATTTAGGTTTATTTGAAAATGTGGAAATAAACTTGCCAATGTCATTTGATATACGATTATATATAAAAAGTCATAATCAATTTTCTAAAAATTGAAATATTTCTTCTGTTGAAAAACCAAAATGTCGATACAAATTTTCAAATTAAAATATGTGACAGTCCACAACAAACGGTACCTTAAAGAGCACATAAGGTACCTTTTGTCGTGAACGGTCACACATTATTTTTGAATTTATTGAATTCTTTGAATTTATTGTATTTATTGAATTTATCGAATTTATTAAATTTATCGAATTTATTAAATTTATCGAATTTATTGAATTTATCGAATTTATTGAATTTATTGAACTTTTTGAATTTATTGAATCTATCGAACTTATTGGATTTATTGAATTTATCGAATTATTAATTTTTTAATTAACCAAGGAAAAAGTTTTGAACTAAGTTTGCAAAATAAACTTCTTAAAACAATACTTACAATAACTTCTGTTAATTGGAATATAGAATTTCTTTCTCAAATGTCATGATTGAGATTAAGCAAGTAAGAATTGAATGAGACTTTTGTCACGCACGTGTATACTGGTATCTATTCGTACATTTGCATATTGGACGGTTTAAGATTCTTTGACGGATCATTTTTGTTTGCGGACATTTTCGCTCCTCTAATTCCCATTTTCATTCTTTTTTCATTCTCTCTCACTTTATAAGTACCTTTACAACCAGCAGACCTTGGAAACTTGAATTAGGGTATTTCGCTACTCGAGGTCTTTTGTAAGCCAAACGATAAGTACAGGGTACTTTCAACAGGTGCTCTTGTAGACTCTTCTTCCTTTCAATATTGAAAATGATTGCACATATGCAAAATGCCTATCAACCACTCAAGATTCTTCTTCATCAAAGAATTGAAAAATTGCCGACAAATGTTCAAATTCAACAAATAAGTATCAATGATATTCAAATTCGTTGTTTAAATATTCAGAATTATTTTAATGCAAATAAAGTCCCGAAGGTTCAAATGAACGAAACTTTTATTCTTCTATTTTTAAATATTCTTTGTCTTGAAATATTATTTTACGTAACAATTATTAACTTCTATGTTTAATGCTTCTATGCTTCTATGCTTCTATGCTTTTATGCTTCTATGCTTCTATGTTTCTATGCTTCTATACTTCTATGCTTCTATGCTTCTATGCTTGTTTAAAAATAATTGTCCATTTTTATTACAAAAGCGTATTTTTAAAAAATTGAAACGAAAAGAAAATATTTCGTTCAAATGAACGTTCCGAACTTTAGGTACATAAATTTTAGTCATTTCTTGGTGCATGTATCTTGTTTCTGAAGGTTTATGTACATTGAAGTTGGTCAAATTTCTTTTTTTGGTCAAATTCTTCTTTTGATCAAATTATTTTAATCAAATTCTTTTGGTCAAATTATTTTAATCAAATTCTTTTAATCAAATTCTTTTGATCAAATTCTTTTGATCCAATTCTTTTGATCCAATTCTTTTGATCAAATTTTTTTCATCAAATTTTTCTTTTGGTCAAATTCTACTTTTGATCAAATTTTTCTTTTGATCAAATTGGTATGTGGTTATTTTGGTACATATTCAACGATTTTGGTTACGTTGGTACATGTGCCAAAATCACGTTATAATTTAATAATTAGGTTGGGATCATTTAGTTACGTTATTGTATTTATAACACTTACACACATGCATCAAGAAATAAGTATTAATAATCCGCTTGGGAACATCTGCTAAATGAAAGATTTGACGAATAGAAGATGTAATCTTTTGAGTCATCGAGGCAATCTTGCGACATGAGCCAGTTGATGATCAATGTGTTTGGTCATCAAATCATCAAATTTTTGATCATCAAATCATCAATATGTTTGATCATCAAAAAATCAATATGTTTGATCATCAAAAAATCAATGTGTTTGATCATCAAATAATCAATGTGTTTGATTAACAAATCATAAAAGTTTTTGATAATCAAATCATCAATGTGTTTGATTATCAAAGCATAAAAGTTTTTCATCATCAAATCATCAATGTGTTTGATTATCAAATCATAAAAGTTTTCGATCATCAAATCATCAATGTGCTTTGATATAAATTGATTCTTCGCATTTTATTCCCTACATGATAATTTGCATGAAGTGTCTAAAAATCGCACACATTAAGGAAGAAAGTAGCAAATATTGTCGTGACTCATAACCAAGTGTTTTAACAAATGGATTCTTATTTTTCGCTTCCTGAATATAATTAATGACGCATCAAGTAGTCAATCAATCTCGTCTTTGATTTGAATTTTAAATGTACAATCTTTAGTTTCAAATGCTAAAGCACCTTAGCAATTTAGAAAAATCTTAATAAATATAAGGTTAAAAAACAATATACAGACTCAATAGTTAAACAATTTAATTAAATCAACAAGTGAAGTTGATATTGAAGTTAAACAATTTAATTAAATCAACAAATGGAGTTGAAATTGAAGTTAAACAATTTAATTAAATCAACAAGTGGAGTTGAGATTGAAGTTAAACAATTTAATGTATCTTTCAAAACTAGATTCTTGTTACAATTTTAAGTGCAAAAATCTATCCTTTGAAAGCATATTAATGTACGCCAAATCAGTTTAAATACACTGCAAAAAATGGTGTCTTAAAAGTGGAACAAAAGTGTCTTATTTAGTCAAAAACGTCTTAAATTAAAACATTTTTGTGCCTTAGTCACCAAATATGTCTTAATTTAAGACGTTTTTGCTCAAAATAAGACACCATCTTTTTATAGTGTAAATACCTTTAATGTATTAAATACCTTTTGGCAATTTTTCGGTCTGCAGGTTTCCATTCATACAAATTCCTTGAAATCAACGACAAAAGGAAGATCAACATGATCTTTAAGATTTCAGAGTTGTTTTGAGAGTTCTTTAAGATTATGTGCTTTGATTTGTAGCCGATACAACTCACTGAGTAGGAAATAAATTATATTACAAATTGTCTGTGACCTAGCTCCTCAAATTCTTGAGAGTTAACATTGCAAATTTACAAATTGAATAGGATATTGAAATATTTTAGGTTTTTTGGGGAAATCATGTGATAAAGTGATGTGGAAGGGGAGATTGTCTAACGGGATGAGGTACCTGAAGAGATCTGTAGTCTAGAGCAGGTGCAGCCGGATGTTGGCCTTCACGGTGTCTTCTAAGGTCGACTTTTCTTTGGAAAGCCTTATCACAGAGACCGCACTGGAAGGGTTTGTATCCCGTGTGCTTTCTCATGTGCGTTATTAAATTGCTGCTTTGGGAAAATGCTTTTCCGCACACTACACACTTGTGGGGTTTTTCACCTGAAACAGACAAACAAAAATTCTTTAAAATTTTCCCTGCTGAAAACCCTGTGGCGCTGGGTACTGTTTAATTGAAAATAGAAAGACTCAACAAAATGTTAAACGGAGAATGGAAAAACTGAACAAAATCTTAAACGGAGAATGGAAAGACTAAACAAAATGTTGAATGGAGAATGGAAAAACTGAACAAAATGTTGAATGGAGAATGGAAAAACTGAACAAAATGTTAAAGGGGTCGTTCACAAACTACGTAGCCCATATTTTTGGAAATTTTGACCCCCCCCTCCCCCCATGTAGCACACTGTTCCATACATTAGCGCCATTTTTTCCTCTTACCGTAGACAATAGCTTGAACCCCCCCCCCCCTCCCCCCTGACGAGCTACGTAGTTTGTGAATGATCCCAAACGGAGAATATAAAGATTGAAGAAAAACTCGCTCTGCAAATGCAAATACATTAATTGTAATTAAGTGTATACAATTTGGAAAAATATAATTAAGAATTCAAACATTGCGAATATTGAAAGTAATAAAAATGTCATAATAAAGAAAATTAAATTAAGTCGATTTATCACGAGTTGGAAATGAAATTGTCCATCAAGGTTAGCCAAACGCAGCTGAATCAACTAATAAATCATGATGTATATATGGATCGTTCTTCGTAAAACCGTTTCCAATGGTTATGAGTAAATCCATAAATTTATTGTCTGGAATTGCTCGATCGATGTTTCACTGGTATTACAAAGAAATTGTTGCATTTTTAAATCCTTTCTCATTAAATGAAAGCGGCAGATAAGAGAAAGGAAGGTGCTTCTGTTTCATTAGGCATTATGAATAATTTAAACTGTATGGTTCTATATATCCGCGGATGCAGTTATTAGATAAAGTTTTTCAATATTTTTAGAATTAATTTCAAGATCAATCATGTTTAACAAAGCAATTACGACAAATTATTTCCATAATTTGAAAATTACATATTCTGCTTAATATTTATTCTACAAGAAACTTAAATTATTATTCTTATAATATAAATTATTTGCTTTTGTATTTGTTTAAATTCGATCCAACCTGAATTTTTGTTTATTTTAAACTGCCGATAAACAGGCGCTTTTTTATCTGATTAAACATTGGAAATTTTAGTGTTGATTTTAAGGAAACAGTTTAAATAATGGCACTTACATTGATAAGGGTAATTAGAATTTTTAATTAATCGTATACTGGAATTGTGTTGGAACTTTTAATTATTTTTTTTTAGTAATAATATATTGTTATGTTAATAATAATAATAATAATAATAATAATAATAATAATAATAATAATAATAATAATAATAATAAAAAAACAAGATCGTGCGTAAATGCATTTTCCCTCTCCAAAACTTGTTTTGTAAAAAAAACAATAATAATAATAATAACAATAATAATAAATTATAATATACTACAAGTGAATAAGTAAAAAAATATATATAATAAATATTAATTCGAATTATCTAGAATTTTAGAGTATACCTGTAAGGATAATTTGAGTTTATATTATAGTAGAAATTTAATAATAAAAGAAACTTGATGGCAATGATGAAGACTCTGGTTGTAATTATTTATGATAAATTAACGTTTAAAGTCAAGCCAATAATTAGAGTGACAAGCAAGGGTTTAATGCAATATTTGTTTAAGGTGTCAGCGACCCAAGAAAATATCGATTCACACAACTCATTAACGACCCCTGACGATGACTTAAATATTTACCAAAAGGTTCAATTTAAGAGTTCATTTTAATGATAGACTTACAGGACGCAATTCTCGGTTTCTTAATTATGTATAGAACATGCTTAAGAATCTACAGGAATAATACCTATTTCCAATTTCGTTAACGAGCAAATTGACGAATCAAAATTACGGTCTTAATCATGTAGTATCTAATTACCAAAGTGGTTTATTAATATTAGACCTTTTAAATTCATAATTACTTCAACATTTCATTCTTAATGATACGCTTCTTCTTTATTTTATGAATCAATCGATTCTTTGGATTTTGTTCTATTCATCTATCTGAACGAATCTGCATTTTATTTAATGATGAAATATGAAATATAATATGGATTAAATATAATGTGGATTAAATATAATATGGATTGAATATAATATGGATTAAATATAATATGGATTAAATATAATATGGATGAAATATAATATGGATTAAATATAATGTGTATTAAATATAACATGGAGTAAATATAATGTGGATTAAATATATTATGGATTAAATATAATATGGATTAAATATAATATGGGTGAAATATAATATGGGTGAAATATAATATGGGTGAAATATAATATGGATTACAAATAATATGGATTAAATATAATATGGATGAAATATAATGTGGATTAAATATAATATGGATTAAATATAATATGGGTGAAATATATTATGGGTGAAATATAATATGGGTGAAATATAATATAGATGAAATAGAATAGAGTAGAAAAATTGTATAATACGTTAATATATTTTTACAGTAAAATTATAAGTTATTTTAAAAGAAATCAAGACCGTTTGAAAATAATTCCAGCTGAAAGTATTCATATTTAAATTTTAATAATTAGATTTACATATTTAACATTGAACTTGAGAATTATGGCGCTTGAAATAACATGATTGTTAGTATAGAAAATCATTAAATCAATAATAATGCCAAAAATTGAATATCAGTTTATCATTGTAACTGTTTGTAATGCTTATCTTTCGTTTAAAAATACTGAATAATTTTTTGAAGATATTGAGTGAGTTTTTTTAAAATAATAAACAGCCAAAATAACTATCACAGGAATAATAATTTTTGCTCTTATACAACTCTTTACTTTTGGTACAGCATTAACCCAAAATTCAGCCAATTTTACGCTTATTATTTTTATAAAGTTTTTTGTAGGCAAGAAATCCATTCGATATTGAAATTTGTTAACAAAGCTTTTTCTCTAATTAAACTTTGTTTCAAAACTTTCAATTTTTACATTCTCATCAATAATGGTATTATTTTTAATACAGATATTAAATTATATTGTTAAATTAAAAAAATAATGAACTTTTCATTAAATAGCTAAATTAGTTATGTTCTTAAAAAAGTTATATTCTTAAACAAGTCAAAAGTTACATGCTTAAAAAAGTCAAAAGTTACATTTTTAAAAAAGTCAGAAGTTACATTCTTAAAAAAGTCAAAAGTTACATGCTTAAAAAAGTCAAAAATTACATGCTTAAAAAAGTCAAAAGTTACATTCTTAAAAAAGTCAAAAGTTACATTCTCAAAAATATCAAAAGTTACATTCTTAAAAAAGTCAAAAGTTATATACTTAAAAAAGTCAAAAGTTACATTCTCAAAAATGTCAAAAGTTACATTAATTAAAAAGTACGTATCCTACATTTTTTCGAAAATAGTTTGAAATGTTTCCGCGGAAAAGTTGCAGTGATATATGTACCTGTTTAAATTTCTTTGATCTACATATGCATTTCTCGTTAAGTAGTTAACTAAGTAAAACTATGCTAAGTGATCTTTATTGTAAAGTGTTCTGAAGTCCTGATGACTATTGTTTTCAACTCACAGCTAATAGAGTAAGTGTAGAAATGAGGGAAGAAAGGAAATATATATCCTGATCAGCCGGAGGTTTAAGTAAAATTCTACGAACTCGAAAACAACTCTTTTTTTCTTATTGAACGTGAAACAAAAGTTCTTCCAGAGAGACAGAGGGGAAGGAAATCAATTTACAAGAACTGCGTCTAGTGTGTTTTCCATTATTTATAGTTCGATAGGTTCATTGAACCTTCATTATAACTCTTTCACGGTGCATCTTTGTACACGTTTTTTTCCGGTAAATCATTCAAAGAGAGGGTCATAGTTTCGAATAAAAAAGCGAATGATAAGTAGGTTTCTGCATAAAAAAATAGCTTCACTTTACTGTAAATATCACTGTACTTCAGTGTACTGAGAAAAGAAGACAAGGAATAAGAAATATTTTGAAACAATTCCATAGCTTTTTTTTCCATAGCTTTTTTTTCCAAGATCCATATAGCTTTTCGTATTTCATTTTAAGCTATGTATTTCATTTTTATTTTTATTTTTTCATATTTCGCATTTTCTTTTCGCATTTTCTTTTCGTATTTGTTACATTTTCATCAATGAGACTTTAAATACGAAAAGGTATGAACAATTGAAGTCAATGATTGTCTTGTACAATATAATAAATGATAGACAAACATTCTTTTTTAGAAAATAATTGAACATTTCGTGCGATAACTTTTCTTTTTGGAATGAATTACATGAATTTCAAATTTCAATACATGAATTGATGCAAAGGAATAAAATTAATAAAATAAAAATGGATAGTTAAATGAAATAAAAACAAAGAATGAAATAAGAACTAATAATGAAATAGAAACTAATAATGAAATAAATAAAAACTAATAAGAAAATAAGAACAAAGAATGAAATAAAAAATAATAATGAAATAAAACCAAAGCATGAAATAAAAACTAATAATGAAATAAAACCAAAGAATGAAATAAAAACTAATAAAGAAATAAAAACAAAGAATGAAATAAAAACTAATAATGAAATAAAACCAAAGAATGAAATAAAAACTAATAATGAAATAAAAACAAACAATGAAATAAAACCAAAGAATGAAATAAAAACTAATAATGAAATAAAACCAAAGAATGAAATAAAACCAAAGAATGATATAAAAACGAAGAATGAAATAAAAACTAATAATGAAATAAAACCAAAGAATGAAATAAAAAAAAAGAATAAAATAAAACCAGAGAATTAAATAAAAAAAAAAAAAAAATAAAACCAGAGAATGAAATAAAAACAAAGAATGAAATAAAAACTAATAATGAAATAAAACCAAAGAATGAAATAAAAACAAAGAATGAAATAAAAACTATTAATGAAATAAAAAATAATAATGAAATAAAAACAAAGAATGAAATAAAAACTATTAATGAAATAAAAACTAATAATGAAACAAAAATCACTAATGAAGCAAAAACTACCAATGAAATAATAAAATTAATAATCGAATGAAATAAAGATTCTAGTGATTGAATGAACGAATCTAGAAATCAAAACTGAAAAACGTGGGAACGAGGCAGTGTTTAAAAATGGCGTTTAAAAGTCTAGAAGGTTTGCATTATTTTCGAGCAAAGAGTTTATTTAAAATAAGCCTTGTTTATCGGAAAAATAACAGTTAAGTTATCGCGGGTAGGACAGTAAAGCAGAATACTTTGGTTACGATAAATTGAACCGGTTCTTACGACGACACGAGTCATTACTACGACATTGAAATAAACAAGAAAGATAGTAATTGCTCTAGCCTAGAAACGTAATTGCATGCATCGTTGGCAATAGAATCACCTAGTTTTGCATTTAGGGATAAATCGTCTTATCTTTCAAGTAAAAGAAGTGGAGTGATTATGCCACAAGTCCCCAGGAAACGCAAACACCACTGATAACTGCGGTATCGAGTTTTCAAATGTCGCTATTTGCCGACGTATGTTTTTTCAGGGTTAAACTAGAAGCTGCGTAATTGCACTGCAAAAGCGTAACTCCTTTTTTTATGGACGCTATTCCAAAAAATACTTTTCTAAAAAAGTACATACTAGGAGCCAATAAAAAAGTTTATTCAAACGGAGGTTTTTCGTATATAGATTTCTTCTTTATTTTTCCAGAGAAAAATGGCAATAAGTGAAATTTACCTAATTTAGTTAAGTGAAATCTACTTAACATCACTTGAGTAAAATCTACTTAACATCACTTAGGTAAAATCTATACTCATAATATCACTTAAGTAATATTTACCTAACGTTTATATATGTGACACGATTTGAAGAAAGGGACCTTACAAGCATTTGAAATTAGGTTGTGTTTGCTGACAGTTTTAACTTAATTAATGCTTTCTTTTTTAATTATTTGCAACGAAAAACATTTTTTCTAGAATAGCTTTTTTGTATACTGTCGAGAAAAACTCTGTCTGCAAATAATTAAAAGGAAAGCATTAATTAAGTTTAAACTGTCAGCAAATATAACCTAATTTCAAATGCTTGTAAGGTCCCTTTCTTCAGATCGTGTCAGATATTTTGAAAAGAATAAAACTTACTTAAGAATACAAATTACCTAACGTATTAGGTAAACTTCACCTAAATTATTAAGTGAATTCTACTTAAGTACTTAGGTAATTTTTACTTAATACTCTAACTAAACTAATTAAGTAATTTTTACCTTACTTTCACGAAGAAAAATCACAAGTGAAGTTTACTTAATATAGTTAAGTGAAGTTTACTTAATATAGTTAAGTAAAGTTTACCTAATATAGATAAGTAAAGTTTACCTAATATAGTTAAGTAAAATCTACTTAATCTCACTTAAGTAATTTTTACCTAAGATTTCAAGTAAAATATACCTAAAAAGTTAAGCAATATATTTCGAAAAAAATAAACTACATTATTTACGCAAATAGTTAGGTAAAATTTACTTAACTTTTTCAGTAGATTTCACTTAAGTACTTAAGTAATTTTTACCAAACTCGTATATCTTAAGTTGTTAGGTACATTTTACTTAAATATTAAGTGGATTTAACTAGCTATTTTTCTCCGTGTTTAGGTCCATTCTTGCGGTTTTTCTCCATATAGTTTATTTTTCGTAAAACTAATTTCTTTTTTCCGTAAAACCTTTTTTTCATAAGCCTAATTCTTTCTTATAAAAATAATTCTTCTTTATAAAAATAATTCTTCTTTATAAAAATAATTCTCCTTTATAAAAATAATTCTTCTTTATAAAAATAATTCTTCTTTATAAAAATAATTCTTCTTTATAAAAATAATTCTTTTTTACAAAAATAATTCTTCTTTACAAAAATAATTTTTCTTTACAAAAATACTTCTTCTTTACAAAAATACTTCTTCTTTACAAAAATAATTCTTCTTTACAAAAAAAAATTCTTTATAAAACTACTTCTTCTCATAATAATAATTCTTGTTCACAAAAGTACTTCTTTTCATAAAAATAATTCCTTCCCTTTTGTATAGCGGCTTGAAGAATATCTGCAAATGCAGTTGCAACGTGAAAGAAAGTGGTGAAAAAGACGTTTTTTCGAAGCAGAGTGTTCTCTTTTCTTAGGTGAACCCTTTTTGAATTTAATTAGCCGGCGACATGCACCCCAACGGCAGCTCGTGTCAGTCACGTGCCACACACGCTTTTTTGCCGGAAGCTCACTTAGCACACGGCAAACAGCCCATTTCCTATCATGTCTTCCTTCCGGTCATTCCTGGACATGCTCGACTTGTTGGGCCACGGGACTACACTCCGACGGCAACTCCATATCGCGATTGAGGTGCGAAAGGGTTGCCAAGATTATACACCCCAGGTAAAGAATCAGTTAGAGCTCACAGTTTATTCTTATGGTGCATTTTAATTAAGACACGTGTCTCGATTTTTATTTATTTTTATTTACCCCTCAGAAACCGCCCACTTTCTTTAATCAGGACATGTTTCAAAAAAAGTTACAAACATGTTAATTTGAATTAGTCACTTTTGACTAATTGAACAGCACCGAATCGTTTATTAAATGAATTAGTAACCATTTTGACTAATTTTTAGTCAATAGTGACTAATTCTCAGTGGAAAACTACAAATTCATTTTGTAACCCTTACTAATTGAACTAGTCAAAAATGAACTAATTGAACACTTACAAAATGAATTTGTAGTTTTCTGTACTGAGAATTAGTCACTATTGACTAAAAATTAGTCAAAATGGTTACTAATTCATTTAATAAACGATTCAGTGGTGTTCAATTAGTCAAGAGTGACTAATTCAGATTTAGAGAGTAGATTTGAAGTTTTTTGGCTTTAAGGTCTTAAATAATTTGCCAAATAATTTTTGGCAAATAATTTGGCAAATTATTTAAGACCTTAAAGCCAAAAAACTTCAAATCTATAATGTTAATTTATAATTAACAAATAAAGTTGCCAATTGCAATGTTAGTATTATTACTATCATTGTTGTTGTCGTTAAAGATTATTATATTATATCGTTTATAGTCGTTTATATTATTATATAAAACATTTCAGACTTAATTAGTAATAAAATCTTAATATATGATACTTTAAGTTAGTCTTTACTCTCTAAAGAATTAGTGAAAAGTCGTCCACCAATTTGAATTAGTAAGCACTTTTACTGATTTTTTTAGTAAAATTTCACTATTTGATTTAGTAATTTCTACAAAAGTTTTAGTAAGTTTACTAAAATTTAGAAAAAGTTTACTAAAAGTTAGTAAAAGTTTACTAAAAGTTACTCTCTAAATCTGAATTAGTCACTTTTGGGCGTTTTGACTAATTGAAATAGGACGGAATCGTTTATTAAATGAATTAGAAACCGTTTTGACTAATTTTTAGTCAATAGTGACTAATTCTCAGTAGAAAACTACAAATTCATTTTGTAACCCTTACTAATTGAACTAGTAAGCTTTACAAAA
>WNHD01001687.1:0-25173 GCA_011057455.1 Ganaspis sp. Gsp50 | reverse complement strand
AGCATAAACAACGCACCGGTTTCACGTTTATCCCTATTTCACATTAAAAACATAGAAACGGCGAAACCGCGACAGTGTTTCTCAGTTTCAAAGCGGAAAGAACAGACTCGCCAATAGCTTGCACGCCTGCTTTGCCAGATGGCGCATACGGGCTTCCGTAGAAAAGAGAGTGAGTGGCTCAAGCAGAAGCGTCTGCTTCGAGTACGCACGGCGCTAAAATCGCTGTGTTGAATATTGGAACTTGCACTATTACCGACCGCTGGCGTAACGTTCTAATTAATCGGTGGTTGGCCGGTTACTCTGTTGGTAAAGGCGGCAACTTGGTTGCCTAAAGTTCAAAATGGCGTGGACTGATAATATGACGTTTCTAAACACTGGCCAGCAGCTAATGTTATCTCTGGTACTCCTGTGAAAATCGGGACTCGCATTTGAAATTAATAAAACGAGTTGTTGAAATAGATTGAATTACTAACTAATTAAGACTTTAACAGAATAATTTAAAGAAAAAATAAGAGAGAAATGTTTATTACAATAATAATTGATTAATGAATTTTAACTTAATTTTAATAGTTGAACTAATTAATTTGTTTATCAAAACAAATGAATGTTTCATTTGTCATTACTCAAACAATCACTAATCAAAAATAGTATGTAATAATAATCTTTGATTTTATATTTAATATTTGTTTTAATTTTTCGTTACATAATTGTATTTATAATCTAATTTTTTAAAACTAAATCACTGCATGCTATCTTTTAAATGTTCCATTTATTTATGTTAAATTTAAAATTGTGAATAATTTATATTTAAATTATTTAATAATATTATTGTTATTATTTGATTCTTTATTCAACATTTTAATATTTATTCAGTTTGATAATTGTTAATAAATTAATTCAATAATTAAATGAACTTTTAATTCTTAAACAAAATTTATAGAACATTTATCATAAACTTTGGAACTTTATCCGCAAATCACTAGGCACGTACCTGGTGCGGAGTGCTTAAAGCAATTTCAAGGCTTTGGCAATTCACATTTTAGATAATGCAGGGATAATAGTTCTGAGTTTGTTTATTTTTGAGATCGGAACTATCTTAAAATTTTACGTTTACGTTTCCAAATTTATATCTGGCTTTACTTAAAATTTACGATATTTTAGGGATATCTTACAATATTGATTTTTGAGCTTAAGGAAAAGGATCTTGATAAAATTTTTTAGTTTTAAAAGAGCTTATGTCTCTAAAAGAACTCTATCGCTACCGATCCTTTTAACTTGTTTACTGCCAGCGTTTTGGAAATTTAGCCATTATATTTAAATTCGGTTTTCGTTAATCATTTTTATTTATAAATTTAATTATTATTTTGGAACACATTTTGCAACAAATGTCAACATTTTTGTGACAATTTTACGTTATTAGAATTTATTTTGTAGCTCTTGCTAGTTTAATAAAGAATCCTTGTCAATTCAACAATATTGGTGTTTACTATAGCAGCATAGTTGGCTCCGAGACAGAAATTTTTTTTAAAAATGATGTCTTAAATTTTAAATGAGATTTTAATCAATTCTAATATTAAATTTAAAAGCTTAAATTTGAATAATTTAATATTGAATTTTAATCTTGAACCTAGTGTAGGAATACTGAAAATTTTAATTGTTCCTTGGCCCAGAATTGTTGCGAAACGGGCCTGACCTTTGCGCATGCGCCACGTGAGAGAAGCGCAGTAAAGGTAGCGCAACGGATAGTTATAGTTTTTAACGATCACATGTATCGAACGATGCTTTGTAAATCAATTTTTATTTCTTAAATATATTTTCAAATAAATGATTTCCTGTGTTTTCAATGGACTAACAGTTAAAATCATACAATAGGAATCTTTATTTTTAATTCTAATTGTTTTAATTTTAATGAGATGATGATTTAATTATAAACTAATGATATAATATATAACGAATTACTTAAAAAGAGAAAATAATTTTAATATTTTATCGAATTTTGGAACAACTTAAAAGGCTGAGATAATTTAGATCATATTTTTAACTACGATGACTGATTTAAAAGTTTATAATTTTCATGAAAAATAAAATAATAAAATTTTGATGGGATTTTCAAAACATTTAGATAACATTAATTTTACTGTCGACTACGCAGCGTGATTTAATAACGAAATACTTATTTAAAATTATTTAAAAAAAAAGAAAATTTACCAGTTTTTTATTTAACAACAATAAAGTGTATAATTGTGTAAAACTTTGTATTTTTGAAAATAAATATGACATCTTTATTAAAAATGTTCAGTTACTTTTATTTTACCTATATTATTTTCAGAAAAATTTCAACATACTAGTAGATTTTTCGAATCTTATAAAATATTTTTAATTTTCTTCTATTTACTAGAGTATTGACGTCATATTTCAAAATTGAATTCTCTAATAAAAAAGGTAATAAAAGGTATTCATTATTTAAAATTTTTTAAAATAAATATAGGTGTGAATTTCGTTATGTTCAAAATTCTACAAATTATGACTTTAAATTGACAACCTTTTTCTATCATAATTTGTATCTTTTCATCCAGTTCTAAAATTTACTCTAAACAAGCAACATCTTTTAATTCAGCAAACTTTTATCTCTGCGCCATCCGAACGCATGTCGGACTTTATTTGCTGATATTTTATTTTAGTAGAAATTGTACCTTGCATAGGTATTTCAATTTATTTCTTTTAAACTGAGTCGGGGAAAGAAACTTTTTCGTTGAATATTCTATAACCGTTTTTTATTCTTTTCCATATAGATATGTCATACATCTATATGGATATAAACTTCTGCTATAGAAATAGTTTTAATACCTTTTTCACAAATGGAAAATTATTTTTCAAATGTAAAAACTTATTTTTATTTTATTCAATTTGAGCAAACCAGGAATATCCTAAATTGACTGATTCAATCAAAATTCGGCCAAGAAAACCCTTTATAGTACAGAATCAGCGTTAACCTTAAAGCGAAGTTATGTAAACAATCAGGTCCGTGTGAAATTTTTCAGACATGGTTTTGAAGTGGTATCTATTTCGCGCTTTATTTTTAGGGCATCGTTCGTCAGCAAATGCTGTTAGTACGTCGCTGCGCGCGTTGGTTTCTACTCTGTTGTACCTCCTACTCCCCAATCCCCTCTCTCCATAAGCTCCTGTATAAAATCTGTGCAGAGTTGGTGTTCCGGTGTTATCAACATGAGACTGTTTAAATAATACTTTTAACGCTTTTATGAAACTTTTTTGACCCCCTCCTCTCATCATTTAACGTACCGAAATTTGGACCTCCCACCCTTCTAAAAATGTAACGTATTTTTTTAACGTATCTATAAAATCTTTTTATATAAATTTTGCAAAAAGAATTTACTTATTTCGTAGTTGTAGACTTAATTTTATTGTTAAAACACATATTCTATATCTAAAACTAAATATTTTGAATTAAAATACTGTACGTAGTGGTGCAAAATATAGAATTAAAATGTAAGAATTGAATTTTCTTGAATGGAAACTTTATATTTTAATCTAATGAGACTAACAGGATGAAACAAATTATAGATATAAAATGTAGTGAAACTAAATAAGGTCAATTTGTGAGATAATTTCTTTATTGAATTTCCTTTAACTCAAATTAGCAGTCCTCGTATAATTTCCACTTGTACAAGTTATTATGTCTGACAATTTTCCTCTGCTCTATAATTGTGTTTTAACATAACGTCAATTTTTGTTAACAATATTACAATTTCTGCTTATTTTCATTTTCATTCGTTAAAATGATTTTAACTCGATACCTACTGCGTTAGCATTATTTAAATTAAAAATTAAACCAAGTTTATTGTTCAGAGAATATTATTTTAAGAATTACGAATTAATTTTATCGAGGTTCAATTTTCAGTAAATTATTCCCAATTATGAACTGACGGATGAAATATAATAAATATGGAAATGAAATACATAATTAGCTGATTTTACATGCGAATTGCTAAATAATTTGATATATGCACAAAAGCATGTCCCGCGTAATTCATTTTATTATTCAAACAAAATTGTTAAATTTAAAACATCAAAAAGTAAGTTTTTAGAAAAAACATGAAATAATTAATAATTATACAAATGAACCAATTCTAGCGTCTACTCTCTCGAAATTCATAAAAATTGAAACTAAAACATCCTATAAAATTTTAAAAGATATTCTGTCCCCTTTTATTTAAGGGTTGTTTTTAACCCCATGTGAGACTTTGAAAACTGGCCGAAACAAAAGTTCACTATGAAATTCTGGAATAAACAATTAATTCCGTTTATTTACAATTTTTACTTTCGAGAATTTGCGGGCGCCAGTTTAATAAATTATTAAATTTTTAAAACACTTAAAATTCAACTTATTTATTTTTATTTATCAAAATTTATTATCAATTAAATTACCAAAATTACTTTTACAAACTATTATTAATTTTAGACTCGTTAAAATCAGGGAAAAGGAAGGTTCGAAAGGTTGAAAAAAAGCCAAGAGACCAATTTTTGCTATTTTAACAAATATTGCCACAAGTACGGGATTTAAAATTTATTTTTAAACAAAATTATCAAGGCTTGTATTTAACATAATTTCAAGTGAGAAAAGGAAAGACTCGATATAAAGCAATGATTTATTCAAGAATTAAATCTTACAAAAAAAACTACGACTTCCGAGCACATTTTCCGGAAGGTCGATAAATTCGAGAATTCAAATTATTTACTAACTATCACAAATTATGTATCAAAATCAACAGGAAAATTCCATTATTTATTATTCAACTATCTGATTAAGGAAGAGCACTTTATTTCGGAGAAAAATCAAACTGAGAACATATCTCGGAATTCTAACCTCAAAATGTCAAGGTTTAACGAATACACAATTCTACTCTTGGAAAGAGAGAAAAGTCACTAAGGACAAAGAAACAGCGATTCACCATTTTCTGCTTCGTTAAAGACACTGTCCGTCAAACAAAACTCAAAAAAGAATTATAAATTTAGTTAATTCGTTGTTTGCTTATAATTTTGACAATAATATTCTTTGAGGTTCAGAACAAGAGTGAAAGTCGACGAGCCAATTTTACAAGAGGCAACAGCAGAACACTCCTCAAGCCAATCAGAAAATTCCGAGCAGTCACGTGGTTTTCAGCATCCAGGTACAGTGAAGTAGTTGGTCGTACCCTTTTTTTACTTTTTATTTGGATGTAAAACACAACAGCAACAAAAATCAAAAATTGTATCAAGGCACAGGTACTCCAAAATCAAGGCATGTGGTTGGAACGTGACAGCTGGCCCTCTTATGGATTTGGCGCGTGATTTGAAATGTAGAGGTGGACTTCAAAACAGTCAGCCTCTTTCTTTCACTCTCGAAATCTGTAAAAATAATAAAAATAAACAAATTCATTAAGAAAAATTCTTAAATAGTTAAAAGTGCTCTTCCCAGATATTGTGACCCTTGTTCCGAAATCATAAACAAATTCTGAGATTTAACTGAATGGCTGAAATCGTGTGACGTGAAATTTACAACGTCACACCTAAAACCAATTGATCTAGAAAAAAATAGGGGTACTTTTTTTGTCCCTACTTTGCGAAAGTGGTTGATGGGGTGTAGACCAATGCTTTTTATTTGTTGCACAACATTCTATTCAATACAATTTTCACTTTTGCGTTTGTAGACCTAACATTCAGATAATTCTTAAAATTTGATTGGAAGTGAGGTTATTACAATTGATTACAATTTGTTACAGCAGGATGTGGGAATTATGATTCCAATATGCCACAGCATGCAAACGAAACTGCGCAAGTCTGCTAAGAGTTCTTCTGATTGGTGGACTACAATTGATGGTCCAATTACAGAAGACTTGTCCACCAATCAAAAGAACTCTCAGCAGACTTGCGCAGTAGCGTTTCCTTCATGATCTTTGTTTATATTTAAGGGGTTACGCCACCCTGAACGTCTGAAAATGGACAGTATTTCAAAAATAGATTTTGACAAAGCTATTAAACTTTAAAAATACATGTATTTAACTTTAAAAACAATGTTAAAAGATTAAAAAATACCAAAAACTGCCTGAGGTTTGGCAGTTTTTCCAGAGCACGGCCGTGCGGTGTACATGCTGAACAGCACAAATTTTATCTGAAATCTATCCCAGTCAGAGTCATCTTCATCTTTGTTAGTCATATAAAATTCACCATTGCTTTTTGAATGTTTGAATTCGGGTGCAGAATAAAAATTGGATAATTGTTTGCAGGTGCCTGAAAGAATTCGTGCGATGAACTCGAGTGTGAAGCTGTTGTTGATAGTGCGCGAGCCAGTAACCAGAGCAATATCAGACTACACTCAACTGCGAACTCACGCTGCCACAGCATCGACAACAATCGCGAATGGAACACCAATTCCATTTGCTCAGACAACTCGCTCTTTCGAGGAACTGGTGGTAAGGCCAGACGGTTCCATCAACGAAGTCTATAGGCCAATTGCCATTTCACTTTATCATAACTACATGCATCGATGGCTGGAGGTCTTCTCCCGTGATCAAATGCTGGTAGTGAATGGCGATCGGCTCATAGAAGATCCCGTCCCCCAATTACGCAGGATCGAAAACTTCCTAGGCCTCGAGTCAAAAATCGGTCGACACAACTTCTACTTCAATCACACCAAGGGCTTCTACTGTCTGCGCAACGACACCGCTGAAAAGTGTTTGAGGGAGAGCAAAGGTCGTCGACACCCCAGAGTCAGTCCTGTGGTGGTAACGAAACTTCGTAAGTTTTTCAATGAGCACAACCAACGCTTTTACGAGCTGGTGGGCGAAGACCTTGGCTGGCCTGAGGAATAGATCTGACTCTAGTTCTAGCATAAGCGTAACTAGGCAATAACGTCCAACTTTTCGAATGTCTTCAACCTTGGGTCATTCCGAAAGTTGCAAGGTCCAGTTACGCCTATGGTTTCTAGCTTTTTATAGCTGGTTGTGCTTGTGGTTAAGCTTTATTCTACACTTTGCCGATTCTGCATTAGACTCTTTCTAGCGCTTCTCTTCAACTTTCCAAAGAATTTTATGAGGTTCTTATTTCATACTTGGTCAGTCTCTTAGATTAAGGATGAAACTTCCCTTTTTTATGGCATCTCAGGGAGCAATTCCCTTTTCACCCCATCCGCTGGAGCAATTTTCATCCTTTCGATTGCAATCTTATACCCGCAGTGTAATTATAATTCCATAAATCGTGTAATTCTATTCGGGCAAAATTATAAATTGTGTATTTTCGTTTTCCTATCGTATTCCAACACTAATCTTTTCAATTATCAAATTACATGCAACAAGAGTGCGATGTCTTTAAAATTAGAAACACGATTCTTGGAATAATTACATTTTCAAATTAGAGGATTCGTTCTTCCAAGGAAACGAATTTTAAAAATAGAGGAAAATCAATTAAAACACCAGTATCAATGGAAAAGATACAGATACCAATTTGATTCCAGATTTGCTAGAAAAAACAGTTAAAAATTGTTCCAACTACGCAGCAGCAAGTCTTTCCTAAAGTTTGGTTTGCACTGCAAAAAGACTTTGCATCGCAATTTCAAAAAAAGAATATTCTTATAAAGAAATAATATAAATATTTATAAAGAAATGTTATCTGTTTTTCTATAAATATTATTTTAAAAAGCTGCACAACGCTCTAAAGAAAGTGATGGTACGACGAACCGATGACGACTGGGCTCGCTCGGGAGCTCTCTCCCTTCTTATACCCTGCAGTAGCCGCCCCTCTCGCGACAAGTGCGCTCCCATTGGCTGGCTGAGGCTATAAGAACAGACGGAGCGTCCGAACCAACTCAGTCGTCTTTCACTCGTCGTTCTAATACTTTTTCTCCGGAATTATGAAACTTTTTTTATGGCAATCAGCCATAACGTAATTTTAAACTAATTCAGTTTACCAAGATTGTCTAAAAAATATAATGACGATTATTTTCGAATTCATTAGCCAGTGGAAAACTTTATAAACCAATTTTAGGAAAGACAGTGCATTCTAGTATGTGATTGAATGCCTATAAGATCCAATCTGGTAAATTGAATCTAAGGAAAATTAATTGGAAGCATGAAGATTGCTGTGATTTAATTGAAGAAAGGCTATGTAAATATTCGAGTATTTTGAGTTGATAAGACTAGTCTCTCTAGCTGTTAAATGTAAAGCGAAAGCCAATATTTTCTTTAGTAGAGCAAGTCTTTCATTGAAAATGCCTTGTGTTAGCAGTTTCTCTTCTTATTGATACAATCAAAAAGCAATCAAGAGTGCAATACCCCAGCGTCAAAGTGCTCTTGTGCAGAATCGGCACAAGATTGTGAGTCTGCGCGAGTGAATGTTTTCCAGGAGAAAAGAGAATGATGCCTTGAGAGGGCGTTTCTGTCTATCCAGCGTCATTTGGATCACATTGATCCTTGACTAATTATCGTACGTACTACAAGTTGATAGCTAAAATGCAAAGATTTAATATTTTTCTAATCCACATTGGAAGTTGTTATACTTATCGTTAAGGTATTATACACTTAAAAAATACATATCAGTCGTGACGGAAGATTCCAAGAAAAACAGGCGATCGTCAAAAATGTATTTATTTATATTTAAAGCTAGGAAAGAAGACTGGGCACTTTTTTGGGTTCTAGTTACAATCGTGAGTTTATTAATGCGCGGTTGCTAATTTGGAGTGGGGATGCGGATTAGGAAATCATCACCAGCGCCACCTAGTGATGCGGGAGACTCCTCCGATTATCATTAAAAGCAGTTGAGTTTAAAATAACGAATAAATATTTATTTATAAATAGGGAAGTGTAGTAAAAGTAGTGTTCAGAGAATTGAGAGCAATTACTGAAAAAATGGGAAGATTTCGAGATAATTGTTTTTGAAAAATAAAGAGGGTGGAAAAAGTTAGAGATGACCTGAATTTGATTTACTGCGCTGAAACAAAGCTTTGTAAACAAATTGAAAATACGAGGGAAAGGTGTTTTCTCGGAACATTATTATCGCAATAATACTCTATTATTTCATTCATCGTCAGAGTTCCCTCATTTCCGCCTAGGGCTGCCATTCAAGACCAGCATAGTTATAGTCAACCCCTATTGAGAAGTTTGATGTGAAATTCAAATACTTTGAGGTTTAATTGCACTGCTAACTTTTCATCGGAAGAGAATTAAAAATATTATTATTTTATTAGCTACTTTTTCATTTAATAATGGTACAATTAGTTACAATTATTGATATGATATTGAAATTATTCTGCGATATTTAAATTATTCTGATATTGAAATTATTATTATTAATAATTGCATAATATTTACTAATTACATATTTTTCAAAGAGAAAATTCGAGAGCAAAGTCTTCTTTCAACTCGAATAGCTGCGTTTAGATGAAAAGTTCAAGGAACATAAAAGTGTGATAATAATTAAAAGTGACGACTAAAATGCCTGTTGAGATAAAGATTTTCTTCCGTCACGAACATATAATACAAGCTGGTTGTCTTGGACTGGAGTTGAAAGCTTTTTTTCCTTGCCTAGAGCAAAATATCGTGCGATAGAATTTTTCTAGGACGTATATACTTTATATGTGGAACCATTTGAAGTAGTAATTAATTTTAACGTTTCTCTGGTACAAGTCACCAACTAATATCAAAAGCATTCAAACGTAAGATTATATTCATGCTTACGTAACGAATACATATCAAGATTGTGATAATATTTATAATAATTAATACGTTAAATTAATATTAAATTAATATCAACAATTTAAACGAATTTACTGTCCATTAGAGAGTGAAAGAAAGATTTATAGACTTAATCCAAAAAGGCAAAATGCACACTCGAAGAAAGTCTGGTTTAAAGAACTAGAATTCTGGGTTTTTCAGTACAAGAGTCTTTTTAGTGTAGCCAATTTGTTTTCAGCAATGAGAGATAGATTGTAATGTTTAAAATCTAGTGACATTAAAATTTAGTGTTTGGAATACTTTGGATGCTGTTATTTCATTTATTGATTTATTGACAAATGGTTGATGGAATGTTATTAATTGAATTAGCATATATGGAGGTTTTGTTACAAATTGTAAAGAATTTCACTGCGCATTCTATATACAGGGTATCGGTCTGTGAGGCTGACATGTTGAAGGCATTAAATAGAAAAAATGGAATCAAGAAGTCCTTTACCACTTTTCAAAATTTTGAGCCGTTCCGGAGTTATAACGGTTTAAAGTTAACGTGCTACGGTACCGAAACGGCATCGTAGCGTCCCCACTCTCCAGTGGTACCACTCCGCTGCGCATGCGCATTCGTTCTCCGCTGCGCGCACGCGGTCGCCACGGTAGAAGGGACTCGCTCGCCATTGGCCAATTTCGAATTGTCATAACTCCTGAACAGATGAAAATTTTAAAAAATGGTAAAGGACTTTTCGATTCAATTTTTTTCTATTCTATCTGGCTTTAATATGTTTGTCTTAAGACGGGACACACTGCATATTAAAATTTCATTAAAATTTGATAGACATTGAAACAGAAATTCAGTACAAATTGTATTACTGTTTCGTACTTATTCTATAGCAATTGCATACATTTACTGCAAAAGTTTTGCAGAAATCATACAAAAACTCTCAGATTCCGCATTTTCATTAAATTCTTAAATTTTCGTAGACATTGCGTAAAATTCCGTATGGACATTTTAAAAATACTCCATGCAAATTTCTAGAAATATCTCTAGAGACTATAGGAATTCGATAAAAATTACTTTGAAATACCGTAAAAATTCATTAGAACCTATGCAAAAAAATTTCGTGAAATTGTTTAAAAAATTGTCAGACATTTTGCAAAACTTGTATAAGAATTTGATAGATATATTTTATTGGGATCTTTTTACACAATCGTTCATCATTATGGGTACACGTAATTTAAGAAATAGGTATTATTTAAACTTATTTAAAAAATTATATTGTAAAAATAATGAAAGTTGTATTTTTTTTTAATTTAAAATTTTCAATGTTTTTGCCTCGTTGGAAAGATAATTTTCTACAGAATCTAAATAACAAAGTTTTTGTCCATTATTTTTTTGCTTCTTTTGGGCAACAGGAGTGAGATAAAGAAAATAGGGAAAGTTACAAGTTATTTCATTGTTTTAATGAATAAATTAAAACCATAATATAATGCGTATTTGCAACAAGTTTTCACAAAAAGTAATTGATTACATGTTTAAAAAACATTTTTATCACCGATGGTAATTTTTAGAATATTTGATACTTTTTTAAATTTCTTTTTTAAATTATTACAGTTTCATTTCCCAATAGAAGAACAAAATTAGTAAAGATTTGTTTAATTATTTTTATTCTTTAGACCATTACCTTTTTAAGGTATTAAAACGAGTTTCCAATTTCTAAGGCAGGCCTGGGAAAAACGTGCTCTCAGTGCACTCTAGAGCGCAGATCACTTTCTCCTTCCATGCGCCGACACTTTTCCCCTTCTTACTGTACTCTTTGCTTACGCACACGCTGCCAATTGGCGCATGAATATGTGCAATAAGACTGGGGATAATGTCGGCGCGTGGAAGGGGAACGTCATCTCCACTCTCGAGTGCACTCAGAGCACGTTTTGCATAGACCTGCAGTTAATATTTCACAGATATCTCCAACTTTTTTTAAAATGAAACTTGCATACAGATTTCTATCATAAAGGTCGCAAAATGTGGGCTTAAATTTTGTTTACAAATAAAAAAATATTTCTTTTAATATTGTATTATTTATTAAAGTAATATTTCATTTTTATTATTATTATTGTTGTTATCATTATTGTTATTACTATATTTTATGTTATAAATATAATTTATAATTGAGTGTTGGTTTTGTTGTTCATTTTATTTTATCTTTTAATTTATTATATTTACTTCATTACATAATTTGTATTATTGCGAGTCTTTCTTTTATTTCTAAATTAATTTTTTGTTTACTTGTTTGATCTTTCAATTTTGATTCCACAAGATGATGTGAATTGTCTGATTAAATTCTGGACAGACTCCAAGTACCGGATTTGGAACTACTCCAACAAGGAAAACTATTATTGGTAATTAAGTATGTTTTTCTATTAAAATCGTGAAAATATACATTAAAACATGATTGTTTTCCAAAATTATTTAGCATTTGTTCTTCAAGTGAAATAAAATTCCATGTGAAAATAATTAATTATTTATTCGTTAGCAATTGAAATAAATAAATAGTAAAAACTATCTCATTCAAATAAATCAGAAAATAATTTGTTTCTTATTCATAAAATATTTATTCATTTCAACCAAAAATTTAGGAATATTTTTGTAATTTTGTAATTCTTAAAATGAATTCGTGTTATATTTAAAATAATTATTTAAATTGATTCAAATTTTTCTGAGAATTTTTGACGTGAAACTTATTTACATTATTTGCATTTATTGTCCTGTATATCATTATTTTATATCTATTTTTATTTGTACATAATTTTTAACTTGTTTTATTATCAATATTATATATAAATGCTAAAGCATAATCAGAGACATGACTCTCATTATATATTGTTGCTTGTTGAAAATTGTTATATTTATAAATATTAGACAATTATGGAGAACTCTTTTGACATAATGTGGACATTAATTAAGAATTTTATTTATTAAAACTGCTTTTGTATGACTGTTTTTTAACACGAAGATGGCAATTTTTCACTCAAATAATGCGTAAAGGAAGCAATTTGCTTGAGAAGTTTCATCATACTTCTTTGATAAAAGCCCAATGAATATTGCATAAGGTTCTAAGTGGAGTTTAGAAGGCTTTAAATAAACGTGCAACCCGCTTGAATTATAATGGAAGCCACATAATTTTTTTCCCATTAAAATTTTTAATATACTAATCCGAGATTCATAAAAACCAGATATTTTAATTTTTAGTAACTTCAAAAACAGTCTGAAAATGACAGAAAAGAAAAAATATATTTAAAAAGACGTAAATTTTAAAAAATATTTTTTAAATTGTTTACATTAATTACTTATATATGCTTAATATTTATTTATAATATTTATTTCTAATATTTATTCATACTTAATATTTATTTTACTATTTATTTATATTCGAAATTTAGATGACAACATTTATTTATATACATTATTTTTTCATATTAATTTGAAATAATAAAATAATAATAAATAATAAAATAAAAAAATAATTATTTATTTCATAAAATAAATATTCTAAATTTAAAACTAAAATCCAAAAAAGAATAAATTCACTTTAAACTTGGAATACAAGATTAAAAGTAGCGTCTTTTTTCAAAGCGTTAATTTAGTTAAGCAGTGTAATTGTTTTATAATCGCGAACTTGGAAATTGAGAGTATAATCCAGGATTAAAACACACAGACACAAACACATCCAAAAGGGCTTTGAAGCTAAAAGCTAATTTATAAACAGCATAAATGTGTCATCAGAACTTGCGATTGCATATTTCAACAAACACAGTTTTTTTTACTAACTTTGATGAAATTCAAAGCAGTTCAACCTCATAAACGCAGGATGCAAGTTTACTAAGTTGGAAATTACCGACTCGGATTTAATAAACGGAAGTGAAGATAAATTGCTTATTTTCTATCTCCTTAATATTTCATTTCACGTGCACTTACTAACTAATTAAACTTATATACTTATATGCTGTTCTTATAGCAAACAAAGAATATAAGTATTTAGATCGATTCTTAAATCAGCTTCAAATAATTACACTTCATGCAAAAATAAACATCCTCCGTTTTTGGAAAATGACTTTTCGAGAAAAAGGCAACAATAGACCCGAAACGAGGCTCGAAAATACTGCAAGTCAAAAATAATTTTATAAAGAAAGGTAACTAACATTGGTCAAATAGACATCTAAGGGTGCAGTCACATGTGAAGAAATAGAGGATTAGGGGAATAGAATAGACCAATCACAAAAGTGGACCCATTAGAATATATTTTCTGATTGGTCTATTCTATTTTACTAACACTAATCCTCTATTCCTCTGCATGTGACTGCACAATAAGAAACACTAGAAAATAGACGCCAGACGTCACAGAGACTCAAGACCTTTTCATCTCGTTATTTCTATCTTCTTCTAATTCATGCGTCATTGAACGAGCTGAAAAAAGACAGATGAAAAGAAATGAAAATGTCTATTGTGTATTGCTTGAAAGCTTGAAGCGCTAATTCTCTACTGAACTTTCCCTGCCCTGCGCGGGTAGCCATATTCCACGTCAACATTTGACAGTTTCAATAGACCTTTTCATTTTTGTTCTTCTGTCTTTCTCTAGCTCGTTCAATGACGCACGAATTAGAGGTAGATAGAAATAATCAGATGAATTGATCTATACTTCAATGTTTGACTGTTTGACAGCCACTGTTAACCATCTCCACTCTTCTCCCCTCAACGCATCCTTAAATAAAATTATAAAAAATGTAAAAATCTTATGTAAAGTATATATAGGAAAAAAGTTATTTACATTAAGTTTAAAAGAATTAAAATTTAATAATTTAAAGTTAATTTTATAACAGACATTAAAGTCTTTCTAACCTCAATTTTGCTTTGCTAAATTCAAACGGAAAAAATATAAGGCCTCCAGAAGCGTCATGCACCAGAACAGTCCGTATACATACTATATTTTAGCACGTCTGGTACAGTCACGGCCATATATGCCTTTACATTTGGTCACTAGAAAATTTCTACTCAGTGAGTTTCTTTCTATGTAATTTCACTCCATGTCTTAACATTTCATATGGGTATAGAATAAAAATACATAGAAAGAAACTCACTAAGTAGAAATTTTCTAGTGACCAAATGTAAAGGCATATAAAGCCGGGACTGTACAGTCCCGGCCATTATTGCCTTCCTTTTTTCCACCAGAAAGTTTGTACTCAGCGAGTTTCTTTCTATGTAATTTCACTCCATGCTGTAACACTTCTTATGGGCATTGAATAAAAATACACAGAAGGAAACTCGCTGAGTAGAAATTTTCTAGTTGAAAAAAGGAAGGCATCATGGCCGGAACTGTACAGTCGGGGATAATAAAGCATTCCAAAAGGTTACTAGACAAATTCCTACTCTGCGTGTCGTTTTCTATGTTGTTTCATTCTATGCCTATGTGGGAAATATTATGGCATGAAATAAAACAACATAGAAAGCGACACACAGAGTAGGAATTTGTCTAGTAACTTTTTGGAAGGCATTATTGTCCCCGACTGTACACTAATTTAGGACACCTGAAGCGCGAAAACAACACACGAGAAATGCTTTCTTATTCGCACGTCAGAGCGATCAGGCGAAAGCACACCTCTAGTGCTGGTTTTGCACGTCAGATGTCCTAGCTAGAACTTCAGATGTGGGAAATTTGTATTATTAGTCTCCAAAAAGAATTAAATATTTGTTAGAAGGCTTTCCCACGATAGCGAAACGTCCTAACCTATCATACAGTCACGGCCACATATGCCTTTACATTTTGTCACTAGAACATTTCTAATCTGCGAGTTTCTTTCTATGTAATTTCATTCCATTCCTTAACATTTCATACGGGCATAAAATAAAAGAATAGAAAGAAACTCAAAGAGTATAATTTTTTTAGTGACAAAATGTAAAGGCATATATGGCCGTGACTGTACAACTTTGCGTGTAACTTTATATATTATTTCATTTCATGCCTGTACGAAATTTTAAGGCATATAATGAAACAACATAGAAGGCGACACGCAAAGTAGGAATTTCTCTAGTAACCTTTTGGAAAGCATATATGTCCCCAACCGTATGTACAGTCCTGGTAAGGTATGCTTTAACATTTTGTTACTAGACAATTCCGAACTAACGGTTGCCCTTCTACATTTTAATATTGTTCCATGGCTAACATCCCATGGCAACCAGGGATGGCAACCTTAAATTATTAGGCATAAAGCAATGTTAAAATATAGAAGGGCAGCCGTTGGTTTGGAATTGTCTAGTAACAAAATGGTATAAAGCATTCCTTGCCAGGACTGCACAGTCACCGCCATATATGCCTTAATATCCGGCCAAAAATCCACTAGCAAAATTCTCTTTTTAAGTGATTTCCCATCCATGGTATATCCATGGCAGTTTGAAACGATTTCCCAACCTTGGTACCCTTTTCTTTAATAAGATACCATGGATAGGAAATCGCTTCAAACGTTAATTTTGCTAGTGGATTTTTGGCCGGATGTTAAGGCATATATGACGCCGACTGTACAGTCTGGGGCAAAAATGCCTTCCATAACGTTACTAGACAAATTCCTACTTTGCGTGTCGCCTTCTACATGTTGTTTCATTCTATACCTATGAAAAATGTTTGGGCATGGAATAAAGCAATATAGAAAACAACACTCAGAGTAGGAATTTGTCTACCCTGCTTAAAATGTCGGATAAAAACCGGGTGATATTTCGGATCAAACCGGTTATTTGAATCCGTTTCTTGTCCGTTCTTTGTAAGGTTCTGTCCGTCCTTAATCCATCATGTAAAATTGAAATTAATTTTTATTTACATTCAAAAATGTCATTTATACGGTTACGTACGAATCGCATCCGGCATTAAAAATGGAAATTCCATCAAACGTTTTCTATACGTTTTCATCCGGAATTGTGCGTTTTAATCCGAAAATCATCCGCTTATCATACGTTTTCAATCCGAATTTTATACGTTCTTGGTGGAAAAATCACCCGGTTTCTATCCGTCATTTTAAGCAGGGTAGTAACTTTTTGTTAAATTTTAAATTTTACAATGTAAGAAGTGCAACATAGGGAGGGTAGGGGTCCAAATACGTCTAAATTTGTGCAGATTTCTTTATAGATGACCCCTAACGCTAATTTTCTAAAAATATGAGATAATATCAATAACAGTTACGGATTGAAATGAAATTAAAAAATTAAAGCATGAAAAGCGTGGAAACGATTTTGCATGATTATAAATAATCTGATCACAGTGCAGTTTAAATCTAGTTCGTATCGATTGTGCTAATTAGCAGGGGTGTACGAGTTTCATTAAACCGATTGTTATCGCTTTTTTCACGTCGTGTAACAAAGCAACGAATACCGATCATTGTCGACTGGAAATGAGAAATGGGTCGTCGCGTGTACACGAAAAGATGTACGACCTTCAGTCAAGGCCAATTATGAATTATTACTTCGTTAAATAAATTATACAACTCGTTTTATTCAATTATCTACAAAAAGCCTGAATTATTAATCTCTCAATTATATATTAATACCGTCAAATGTAAAAAATAGGAAAGAACTTGTCTGAATAAATAATTTAATTATATGAACGATTCTTTATACATAGAATACAAAAATTTATTAAATTCATATTAAAATATTCTTTCACGTAAATGATGAAAAACTGTTTAATTAATAATTGTTTATAATCTGCATACATTAAAAACAATTCTTGCATGCGACCGGAGAAATATGCATTTGATAAATGTTATTGCACACGTTTTTAATTATGTTAACAATGGTATTCATTTTTAAAAATCAACACAGCACCTTGAATCTAGAATTTGGTGAATATATCTGACTTTAAATCATACAAGCAGTCTGAATCAATCTTGGTTGACCTAACCTTAATTGATCTAAACTTACCCTAATTTACCTTAACTAACATTACCTAAGGTTAACTAACATTATCTAACGTTAACTAACTTTACCTAACGTTACCTATTTTTACCTAACCTTGCCAATCTAAATTTATACCTTCTCTAATCTTACCATTTTTACAAGCCACAAATCAGAGAGTAAAAGTAAAACTGATTATGAAAGTGAATATATTTTTTGAACTTCTTTTGTTAAAATTTTTATGCGACCAACGCCTTTTCCGGCCGCAAGAGGACGACACCTTTGCCCCTGTTGAAATTCTCTATTTTCAATGCTATAACATTAATTCGAGATTCTTCGAGTAATTTAAAGATTTTTTGAAAATTCGAGTTAAAATATCAGCCTTTAAATCGAGATTTATATAATTGGATAATTGGATTGAATTATCATACATATATCAGAATGTCCATTAGATTAATATTTTATTGCATAGAATATAATGTAATAGAATTATGATTTAAAAGAATTTTATCATTAGTCAGAATTATCATTTGGTTGAATGTTCATTTAAATCAAATTTTATGTAACAGGGGCGAAACGTGCTCTTAGTGAATTTTCGAGCGGAGAAGAAGTTCCCCCTCCACACGCCGGCATTTTCCCCCTTCACTCGCATCACCAGCAAATCAGTGGCGAGTGCGGCAAGGCGGAGCAAAGTGTTGGCAAATGGAAGGAGAACGACGCCTCCGTTGGAGGATGCACTGAGAGCACGTTTTGCCTAGGCCTTCTGTCAAAATAAATTCTATGAAATGATAATTTTATCAAACGATAATTCTAACAAACGATAATACTAACAAACGATAATTTTATCAAATGATAATTCTATGAAATGATAATTCTATCAAACAATAATTCTGTAAAACGATAATTCTACCATTCGATAATTTAATCAAATAGTAATTTTATCGAATGATAATTATTTTATTAAATAAACGATAATTAAATTAAATCATAATTATTTTCAACGATAATTTTTTAAAATAATAATTACATCGTATAGAATTTCGATTTAACAGAAATTTGATCTAAGAAAGTTTCGGTCAAATGGAAAATAGGATATTTTGCAATCATTGTTTAAATATCTGCCAATAGTTTAATTCTTTCAGCACTTAATTTTCAGCAATTAGTTGTTAAACGCTTAAATTAATGCTCAATGTGCTTAAATTTAAAAAAATTGACATTGAAATAAAATATTTTGAAACTTTAATTTTTAACTGCAAAACAAAAATTGTTGGATATGAATATATTGTTGGTAATTACTGATTAATTAGTTACTTAATAAAATAAATGACAACAAAGAGATCATGTGTATTAAATTATAATTACTATATTATAAGTTAATCGTTATTAACGAACTAAAATAACAAAAAAAAAAGAATTGACTATAACAACAAGAACGTTGTTTTTTAAAATAAATTCTAAAACAAAATTACTAAAAATTCTATTAAACGTAAATTATAAAAAAATATAAGAAATCTCTGTTAAACTTAATTCTTAAAATTATTTTGATTAATTACAAAATACATAACTGATTTTATTTCCAGAAATAAATTCAAAACACTTAAAATTAGGTATTTAAATTTTCAACTATGAGGTTAAAACTAAGTTAACTTCGCATCCAGCTCGTGCCTTTATTATATTTGCAAATTTATGAAAATTTCTGCTCTATTCAACGTATAGAATCTTGTCTGTAAGCTACAGAAACTTTGCAATGGGCCCATATACCGCGTGAAATGTTTTTGAGTAAATTTTATAGTGTGTTGATGCGCAAATTAATTAAAGGAGGAAAAAAGCTTTCGATTCCTTACTCCAAGAAAACAGTCAGTTATGTACAGGGAAAATGAGAACTGAAGTCAAAAGAATCGAGTGTGTATGAATGTTACGTTTTTTGCGATTGTTTATTACATTGTCGTTGAGCCAATTGTACAATATTTTATCATCTTTGAGATAAACCTTTGTCGAAAAGTGATTTCTTGTTGACAATCTCTTTGCGAATTAATTATTTTACAATTTCATTCTATTCAATTACAATTTTATTCAATGAATATTGAAACATTTTGCTCCTAAGTGCACAAACTTGCGATAAAATTAAAACAACTAAAATTAAAGATTAGCAAAACAATATCAAAAATCCCTTCTACATAACCTCTTCAAACAAATAATTGTTATAACTTTTGAGCCGCGAAACCGATTTAAATAAATCGAAGACAAAAGTAATCTAAAACAACTTTATTTTAATATATTGTACAAAAAACTTGAGAAAATCTAGGATTGTTAGAATTTAATAATTCTATTGTTTGAAAACGACGCGTGAAGACAGGTGTGGAAATAAGCAGACAGAGAATCGCGGAAAACGCTTGCGCGGAGTATCTCTCGTCTGCTTGGACGCTTGTTTTCACGTCCGGTTCGACGAGTTATTTTCGGATGTTATGATTATAAAATATAAACAGTCATATTTAAATTCTATCTTTTATTTTTCTACAGTATTAAAATAGAGTTGTTTTGGATTATTTTTGTCTTTGATTTATTAAAATTCATTTACTGGCACAAAAGCTATAACAATTTTTTGTAAGAAGAGGTTAATTTACAAAAATGTTTAAAATATAACTTAATTTTCGATTTCCTTTTACTGAAGATTTTCTTTAAAAAATGCGCAATTTACAAACTGTTTGTATTTTTACCAAAAAGTGCAACCAAAAGATATAAGCAACATTCATAATAAATAAAAAGTTCTCAATCAATTTTGAATATATTTGAATCCAATTTGACTGTTATATTATTACTGTCAGTATTATAATAGTTATTTTATAACATTTTCAAACTTTACCTTGCAAAATATCAAATTTTGATTGCAAAATGAGAAGTTTACGTTTACGTGAATAAAGACTTGTAAACTTTTAATTTTTTGTGAAAATTAGAAAACAGTCTTTACACAAACTTTATTATATTTTTTTAAAAAGCGAATAAACAAGAAGTAAAAGCTATATTGGAAAAGTTTATTTCACCTTTGGCGAGGAGTTTTGCTTGTCTGCGGCGAAAATTAATTAATCACTTTGAAAGCGTGCGCGACTTGATTTCCCAGAGGATTGACACAAAAAGATCGATTTTTCGACGAAGGTGTGAAAAATAATATCAGATACTTTGCTGCCGTAAAATTCCCCACATGAAAGAACACTTTTGCTAAAAGAAATTTTTTATGTATGATGCTCTTAGCTCTGTATACTTTTTGACAATCTTAAGAATAAGAGGATGAAAAAAAGTGTGAATTGTAAAATAAAAATACTGAAATTCGAGTTTTTTTTAACAAAATTTAGAATTGGATGTAATAGAAACAAACTGCGAAAGAAAGGTAATTATTATCTTCAACAAATATACGTTTTTTGTATTCAAGTTTTATTCTGAGTGAAGATTTTTAAATACTACGAAACAGGTTAAAATCTCTATAATTTTTTCTTTAATTTAAGCCTAAGAGACCTTGAATACGAAAAATGAAGTTTTCAAATGTTCGAAAAAATGAATGATTTCGACTCATTGGCTACGTGCCTTGTACTTTATCTTACATTAGTGAAAAAAAATGCAAAAACAATGAAAAGTAACATTTCAGAGGTGTATGCAAATCACGTGAGAAATTCCGGATTTCCTGTCTCTGTAAACTCTGATAAAAAGTAGACACGAAGCAGATGTGCTTTCCTCTTATCAGAAATCCATCCATCTTTGAATTCGATTATTGATCAGAGTAATCAAACCATTTTACCCTCATTTTTCAAAAGAGATTACGAAATCCGGATTCGAATTGCCAATCAGTTTTCGTCTTTCTATCAAGTTTTATATTGACAATCTGCTTGAAGTTTTATTTCATTAAAATCTACAAACAGCAAAGTATTTGATGTTCAATTTGAATGATAAATGTATGTTATGCTGTAAATTTAAGAATCATGTAAAGCTAGATTTAAATTAATTTTAAGCTAATTTTAAGACTCGCCATATTGGAAACGATGCATATCATGAACTTGCCTCTACGGAGAAAATTTTACGAATAAAAATAAAAAAAGGGGGGAAACGCTGATTGACGAAATGGAAAGTCTCAATTTCGACAAACTGACGATAAAACTCTGACTAATTAGAAGTGTGCACTTATCGGCTAATTTACAAAAAAGGGTCGTCTCCTTCAGCTGCCGGAAATTTTTCAACTCTTTTTACCTTTCATTTAACTTTTTCGCACCTACTTCAATCGCGAGAGGAAAATAAAACCCTGACTGCTAAAATATACGAAGCGTTCTTTGAATTTTCACTCGATGTTTAGTTTTCTTCTTTTTGAAACGGACCAAAGAAAGTCAAATTTTAGAGTATACTTTGCAAAAATTAGATGGAAAAACGTCAAGTTTAAATGTTAGGGAATTCAGAGAGCTTTAAAGGTTCAATGTAACGTTAAAAAGAAAGTAGGTATAAAGAGAGAATTTCAAATACAAGGGCACAAAAAAAAATGTTTTTTATATCAAAGCATTTTTATAGAAAGTGGTTCAAAAATTGAATTACGTAAATTTATTTGACCGGGTTTCAGCTCCATATACTAAGAAAAAGCTTTGGTTTTTAGAACAAACGTTTTGTTCGCTTAACAATTTTTTTTGGTTCACGAACAAAAAAACCCTTTTTGTTTTAACAACAAAATTCATTAGTTAGATCTCTTGATAATTTCAACAAAACAATTTAGTAGTCCTAACAAAAATTTAACATTTATAACAAACGTTTTATAACTTCTGCAACTTTCACAATAATAAAAGCAGAACTTTTTAGGTTAGATTACAGGTTGTCAAACATTTTCCCCTCTTTTCTTGAAAATTTTCACTTTGACCACTTTTTTAGAAAAATACAGACACTTATTAGAAAAAAGAGCTCCCTACAGTAAAACTATAAGAAATAAGGAATGTGGGAAATATTTATTTTTGGGGATTTGATGATTTTACGAGCGACAAAACGTATTCCAGTATTGAAACATACTACTTCGTGATTGAAACTGTCATAAATGACGTGGAATATGGCGACTACACTGAGCAGGGCAGAGAAACTTCAGTAGCGAACTAGCGTTGCAAGCAACACATAATACTGGTATTAATCTCCTTTCTCTTTCTAACCGCGTCTCATCTCCACTTACGCTACCTCCCATACCTTTTCTACTCTATGTATAATATCTCTATGGTGTAGTCGCTATATTCCACGTCATTTATGACAGTTTCAATACTGGAATACGTTTTGTCGTTCGTGAAATCATCAAAACCCCGAAAATAAATATTTCCCACATTCATTATTTCTTATAGTTTTACTGCAGAGAGCTTTCTGGGTATATTTAGAAAGTTGTCTTTTTGCAATGAAAGTTCTAGTTGCCTAATTAAATTGACAAGAATAATTAAATTGTACTGAACAATGTTTGGTAAATTTTACTTGAAATTTTTCTCCGTGAATAAATTCTATTTACGAACAATTGATTAAATTAACCAATTGTTCGTAAATAGAATTTATTTATTTATTTCAGTAGGTAATTTAGTCAGTTAAAATTAAATTATAGTTTCTCTTGTATTAATTATACTAAAATGTACATTTTACAAAAAATAAAATACAAAAGTGCAGAAACAATCCAAGAAATTTGAAGTAAGAGTTTTATCGTGAGTTTGATGGTCCGACGATCAAACGATGTTGCTACGATACCATAGTTCAAATACAGTACATATCATTAGTTTTAATATGAGATAAAATCTGAACATATGAAAAAATGTAATTAAAGCTAATTAATGAAATTTATAATTTATTGCGCATTTATCAATCGCATATCTGTAAATTATACATGACATTTATATAGAGAGTAAGTTTTATTGAAAATTATATTATATATATAAAAATATATATATATATATATTATACAGAGGGAAAGAGGCGCGATCAAGGACATATCGACAAAGATCCATACAGTATTTTAAAATATAGTTATTGTATATTATATAGCGTATATATAGAGGATTAAAAATTACGAACCGTCTAGTATCTTGTTATATTGTGTTACGTTTTCAAGATTTATGTGTGCAACGTATTTCTTATACTAATATCTATATAGGAATATGCGTTATCGTGTCTTTTGAGAATTTTTTAAAAGCGACGTTTAAGGCAATTTTTGCGACACAGTCAGAGAACTGAATTTTTACTAAGCTCGCGAAATTCGCTTCGAAAATCGAATTGAGAGTCCAAAGTTTGTTACTTTTGTAGAATCGAATAATATAATAGGAAAGTTTGCTTTTAATCTTATTCTGCGATTCTATACAAATTTTTCAAGACTCTTTCCCTAATACGTTTCGATTTGAAAAAAAAAATTATTATCTATTTGTTTAACTGCATATATGAGCAAGATTTTCATCGCTGTTGTCTGTTATTCCTGTTTAAATGTAATTATATATATAAGCAATCCTTAAAGATCAATTTTTATGAATTATTGTTTATCAGACTTAAATTGCAGGTTCTTATGAATCAAAAGTCAATGATTTAGAAGTTTTTTTAAGTGTTTTAACTGTAAACAAGGGACTTTTTTTTAACTAAATGTAAAAGTGTAAATTCCCAGATTGATAATTTTTATTGTGAAATTTTAGACAAATTTTGTGATAAATTGTTACTTTTCAAAATATTTATTATAATATTCTTTTGTAATTCCATTAAAATTATTGTAGATATTTTTATAGAAATTCCATAGAATGTAGTGGATATTACATATAAAATTCAATAAGCATTCCGTTAAAATTTCTTAATAAACAATGTGCCCTTCATTTTTTAGATATTTCATATACATGCAGAGTTTCTACAAAGTCTTCACAAAATTCCATGAGTTTTCTATTATTTCCATGAGAAAAATAGACAAATTTCCATGATAATTTTTAATATATATTTTAATTTAATACGAATTTTTCAATATTTTGTAAGAACTTAAATTACTTTTAAAATAATGGAAGTTTTTTAAGAATAATTTTCTGTGGAATTTAAATTACTCAAAAGATTATTATTTCTAATTTTGAAACTAATTTAAATATTTGGAGTGTTTTTAAATATTTTGAAGTATTTTTAAATATTTTGAAGTATTTTGAAGTAGTCTGAATATTAAAATATTTAAAACTATTTTTAAAAATTAATATTTTAAAATCGGTTTATACTTCATTAAATACTGAAAATATATTAATATTAAATTTTTAAATAGTTTGAAAAATTTCAAGTGCTTGAAAGTATTTTAAAGTAATATAAAGGATTTAGAAATAGTTCAAAGTAATTTTAAGTATTTTTAAATATTTTGAAGTAATTTGAAATAGTCTGAGGTATTGTATAATTAATAATTAAATAAAATGTTAATATTTCTAAACACTTTTAAATAATTAGAAGTCTTTTAAAGTAATTAAAAGTATTTTTAAGCATTTTTAAACATTTTAGAAAAGTTTCGAATATTTTAAAGTATTT
>WNHD01001686.1:1528-19258 GCA_011057455.1 Ganaspis sp. Gsp50 | reverse complement strand
AAATATAATTGAAGAATCAAACATTCAAAATAATTTAAGAATCAAACATTCGGAATAATTTAAGTTTCAAATTCAAATTTCGCTCATTCAAAATCATTTAGAAATCATTGATTTATTCAAGCATTCAACAAAAATTCTTCCTGCAATTAAATGTTCAAAATAAAATTATCCCGCGACAGTAAATAATTTCGTCTCGAGTTGATAAACAAGCCAGAATAATGGATCATTTGGGACTATTTCTAATTAGTAGAATTAATGGAATAATAGCTTATGTAAGTGCATCCATGTAAATATGATTTGTTGGTGCAGTGGCAAGCATCGAAGGACCAGAGCTGGAAATAACACGTGTCACTCGTCTACATATGGGACCGTATCTTTGTATTGCTTCGAATGGAGTGCCTCCAACAGTCAGCAAGCGAATTGTTCTCATTGTTCACTGTAGGTATAATCCACAAAGTGCCATCTCTCCTTTTATTTCATCTGCTCACAGCCTCAAGTGTCTCACTCTTGTTTTAATATACACGCATGCTCCAAAATGTAATTTAACTGAGGCTCATCTCGAGTAACGACGCTACTTGCAATGCAAACGCACATTGCTTTCTCGCGTGAATGAATTATACCAAAAGTAGCATTGTTTTCGAAAATAATGGGATTTAAACTTTTCAGACTTGTTGTAAAGTAAAGTTTCAGCCGCTCGTATTCTCAGCGACTCGGGAATATGACATTAACGCTAAATCTACAGATAAACTGGAAACAATTTTGTTCTATAAATTTTAATACGTTTAAATGGAGCTTAATTAATATGTGTCCTAATTAATTTATATGCTAATTAATCTTTATCAAAATCAATGTATATTTTAATTAATATACATTCTAATTAATTATTATTCTTTTAAATTTTTAAAAAATCCAAACTTCACGATTACCATTTTTGCGCTATTAAATTTTCCTGCTTTCAATGAAGGTAATTTTCATTAAACGTTTTCATAAGAATTATACCGATCGTTTATGAAAACAGCGCAGTTTATTAAAAATTCTATATTAAAAGAAGCTTTTCATTAAAAATGCGCGAGAAGTGCGTTTGAAAAACACTGTTTTATTAAAAAGGCATTTAAAAACATATTTTTTTAAAAAGCAGTTGAAAATGTATTTTATCAAAAAGCTGTTGTCAACGTATTTTATTAAAAAAGAAATTAAAAATGTATTTTATTAAAAAAGGAATTAAAAATGTATTGTATTTAAAAAGCCGTTGAGATTGCATTTTATTAAAATAATCGTAGAAAGTGTATTTTATTAACAAAGACGTTAAAAATTTATTTATTTAAAAGCCGTTGAAAATCCATTTTTATTAAAATGCAGTTGAAACTATATTTTATTAAAAAAACATGAAAATCAATTTTATTAAAGAAGCGGCTAAAAACCCACTTCATTGAAACTGCGTTTAAAAAGATACAAAATGTTTTCAAAAATGCATACTATTAAACTCTTCAGCGTGTTTAGGAGCAGCAAAGAGAGAAATAAAAAGCAAAGAGGAAAGGATTTCATGTTTTTTAAATTTGCATCTCGTTGACAAGAATGTATGAACATTTGCATTTGCCCGAAAATTTTATAAATAAGTGAATTAATTCGAGTAATAACCTACTTTCTATCTTTATAAATTATTGACCGTTTATTAATAGATTTCGATTCAGTTTCTTGACACTTCCTTTTTCCAGGACATTTGTCGCATTCTTTGTATAACGCAGCATTGTTAAATTGGACACATTTATTGCCAGAGTAAGAGATTTTTAAAAATATTTTCTCCATTTTTACAGTTCCACCAATGGTTTGGATTGAAAATCAGTTAGTGGGAGCTTACGAAGGAGAAACACTTATTCTGGAATGTCACAGTGAAGCTTTTCCGAAACCCATTACTTACTGGACTAAACCAACAAATGAAACACTTATGAACGGTCAGTTGGGAAATTTGCAATTATAACGATTTTTTGAAAATCAGTCAATGGTTTTACAAACATTTAAAAGTAGCATGAAAACATTGGTGATAATTATTAATGATGATTCATGAAATTGTTATAAATTAAATTTTACAGAATTTTGTAATAATTTGTTTATTTAAACAAAGGTCTTTTTGAATTCTTTTTATATATTATACAACATCTATTTTTTTAATAATTTTTTTAATATAAACATCGTACAGAATTGTTATAAATATATTACGGAGTGATAAGTAACTTGCAGAATTTAATTTGAATTTCATTTGCAGATAATAATTACAAAATTGAGACCATTCCTTCTGGATACGAAGTTGTGATGAAGTTGACAATACTATCAATGCGTCCGCAAGATTATGGATCCTTCAAATGCATTTCTACAAATTCTTTAGGCGAAACTGACGGAAAAATCAAACTATACCGTGAGTACAAAAATTTCTTGAGAATAAAACGTACAACTTCGATTAAAATGTTTTTTACAAAGAGAACTAATTAGAAAAAAATTAACAGAAAAAAATTAACACAAGAAAATAAGCAGAAGAAAATAAACAGAAAAAAATAAACAGAAAAAAATAAACAGAAATAAATAAATAGAAAAAAATAAATAGGAAAAAGGAATAGAAAAAATAAACATAAGAAAGAAAACGAAAAAACTAAGCAGAAAAAATAAATAAAGAAAAAGATATAGAGAAAAGAAATAGAAAATAATAATATTTGAATTGTAAATAATTACTTTTTTTCTATTTTTCTTTTCTACTTATTTTTTTCTGTTCATTAAAAATCTGATTGTTTAAAAATGTCTGTATGCTAAAAATAAAATTTGAATTGGAAATAAAATTTTTTGGACCAAATCAATTGACGCTAATAAAGTCTCATCGTTTTGTTACCAGTATCATTAATAATTTAGTTTCTTGTGCTAAAAAGATGGTAATTATAATTTGACCAATTATTTAATTCTAAAAGTTCATTTATAAAGTGGAGAAAAAATGTAAAAATTGGCACAGTTCTAAATAATCCCGAGCGTTAGTACAACTTTGCATAAAATGATTTATTTGTTCGCATTTTAATAATAAAAATAAAGAAAGAAATAATAAAAAGAATAAAATAATAAAAAGAATAAAATAATAAAAAAAGTTTTCTTCATAAGGAAGCAAAAATAAAACAGGAATAAGAGATAATGAAAATAAAACAAAAATAGTAAAAAGAGTAAAATATAAAAATAAGAATAAAATAAAAATAGCAAAAAGAGTAGGAAATGAAAATAAGAATAAAACAAAAATAGTAAAAAGAGTAAGAAATGAAAATAAGAATAAAACAAGAAATAATAAAAACAGAATAAGGAATAAGGAACAAGGACTAATAAAAATAGCATGAGAAATAATAAAAATGTGATATCGCATAATCGAACTCTATTTTCCACTATTATTCATCGTTTATAAAATTCAGAGGATGATGCTGTTTTATTTCTGGTATTTTTCTTCTCTATGGTCATCCTTCAAGTCCAATGTGTTTCGTTAAGAGGCAAGTCTTTTAAGCCAAGATTCGTTGTCCAATAAAATGAGTCCTGCTCATTTGTCCCAACGCTAATTACTTGAGAGATTCTAATTAGAAACTTGCACCAGGAAGAAAGAATTGTTCCTCTTAAAATTCATCCAAAATTCCGGACTTACGAAAAAGGGACTTTGCTTTCATGGTAATGAGTAAAAAAATAGAAAAAGTTAAAATTCGTAAAAAATAACAGAAAGTAAAAATAAGCCAAAAATAACTAAAAAAGTGAAAATAAAAAAAAGAATTTTAACAATTGTTTTGTTTTTTTACTCAGTTAAAAGAAAATTAAAATCAGTAAAAATAAGTATAAGTAAAAATAAAAACGAATAAAAATAAAAATGAATAAAAATAAAATAAAATGAAAATAAATAAGTAATAAATTAAAATAAGTAATAAGTAATAAGTAAAAATAAATAATAAGTAAAAAGAAGTAAGAAGCAAAGAAAAGAAAAAGTAACTTTGAAAAAAATAAGTAAAGAAACGAAAATGAGCAAAAAACTGAAACTGAGTAAACAAAATGTGAAAAAGGAAGTAAAAAGTCAATTATCTTGTTGAGATTGAGTTATATTTATTATATTCAGTCTGCTTAATTATCTTTAATGTTTATCATCTAGAATTACTTCCCGGGAGTCATATTCGTTATTGTCTTTTGTAAATTAAATTATTTTCCGCAAATAAACCTTCTTTCGAAAATTAAATTATCTTCGTTAAAATGAAGTTGTCTCTTCTAAAAGTTACGTAATTATTAAGAATCGAGTTAGTGAATCTAAGGAAATAATCATTAAATTTAAACTCAAAGTAAAACACATACAAAAATTGTATTTTATTAATATAACAGTCAAATAATTGATCTATAAATCAACGTAACAGAAACCAGTTATTGTAAAAATTGTAATTTATTCTAAAATAAAAATAATTATTTGCAAAAGTGTCACTAATTGTCAAAACTAATTATTAATTGTAAAATAATTTCGATTAATTATTATTATCTCCCACATAGCACCTAAACTTGTATCAACATTGCTAACCTTTCCTCAAGTTTCGTCAACTTCCAGCAAATTTTCTATATACAAGTTTAGAAACTTGAGAAAAGGTTGTCAATGTTGATACAAGTTTAGGTGCTGTGGGGGCTATTATAAATAGGTAAATATAAAAAAAGTAATAAATAATAATATTAATAATAAATAATAATATTAAAAATAAATAATAATAAATAATAATATTAATAATAAATAACAATGAATAATAATAAATAATAATGAATAATAATAAATAATAATATTAATAATAAATTATAATAAATAATAATAACAAATAAAAATAACTAATCAACCAATCAATTGATTTTTTAAAATCAAACGAAGCTAAAAATAATAATTAAGGATAAAAAAATAACAAAGAACAAAAGAATAAAATATTCTCAAAACACGAAAGAAATGTTTTTTTTTCTTTTTTTTCTGAACCGTTAGAATTGCACTTTAGAGGCATGAAATTATCGTTTTGGGGTTTTAATTACTCTCACACTTAATAAACCTGCCTCGTCATGTTATACCGCAGCGTGTGAATGACACTAACGCTTAAGCTTGGCCAAACTGTCAGAATGACATTCCAATTTGTCATTTTCGAACTGTGTATATGGCAGAAAGTCCATTCGTTCGACTGATTGTTTTTTACATGAGCCATTATTAAGGCTTACCTGTTCATTTACTTGACAGCTGAAAATCCTTTTTTAATATCTCACTTCATGTGCAACTTCTGTCATTTGATTTCAGATGAACAAGTTGAATTTCGCGAAATAAAGATCTTATCGCAAGACAAAAACAGAAGAAACACATTGCAAAAACTTCTTTTCTGAAATGTGAGCTTCAATAAAAAAGCCAGCGAAAAGTGTATTTCCGAAATTGTGTACTATTTTTCAGTGACATTAACATTTGAAACTCTTAAAAGAATCTTTCGCTTTTGTATGATCTCTTAATTTAGAAATTTATAACTAATTGTAATTATTTTATAAAAAATGTATCGAAATTTGAAAGCAGGTAGAAGAAAATCTTTGGTTTAAATTTCAAAAAGATTGTAGATCAATGACGTGTGAATTTTTAACTTTATGAGTTTTTTTATTTTAATTTTAATTTGTCTCTTATTACTATTATTTATTACTCATAGAGGAAAATTCTGTTATTACTTTTCTTTTGATTATTTTTATCTTCCTTATCTATATATTTAAATAACTATTCGTCAACAATCTTTTCTAAATTGAAGCTTTTATAGCATGGTGGACGTTGTAAATTCGTGATACAATTTAAATTCAACAGAACTTCATTTTCTTTTTGCAGAAATAGCTAAACCGGTTACAACAAGAAGGCCGAATTCGAGAAGAGATTCGAAGAAATCGTGGAAAGTGGATTACGGTCATGAAAAGCATTCTGCAGGAATGAAGGATTTAGCAGCATTAACGGAAGAAGACATGAGCGAAGAGACGAATGACTTCCCATCAGCCACAGCCTCTTCCAATTACTTCAATCTTGCAATGTCAACGATCGCCGCAATTATGCTATTAAGATTGTCGTCGTAGATACCAAAAAGTACCCTTTTTAATTCAATCCATTTATTTTTTACTTTTATCCATTAAACTTTACAAAATTCAATCCCCTGCCTATTTTCAGAAAAGTAAAACTGATACTCAGTTATGTAATTATCGGTACATTATTATCGGTACATTATTATCGGTACATTATTATCAGTAAATTATTATCGGTAAATTATTATCGTGCATTATCATTGTATATTACTAATTTTCGTTCTTGCCGTTTTTTATTAAATTCATACTGGAAATTTTTTTCTGGATCTTCTTTTGCAAAAGTAAGGTCAACATTTTCTAGCCGAATGGTTTTTACATTAGTATGACAATACCTATTTTACGCACATTTAGAAAATGCATTTTGCGTTCGAAATTGAAAAATAAAACTGTTTCTCTTCTATTTTTTTAAAAGAAGCAAAATTTCGGATCAAATAAGCCCAGGATGGAGTCTTTTCGATAATTTTTAAAGAAGTTATTGTAAAAGTAATGAAAATGCCAACTCTTTGTTAAAAATGTAATAACTCTGGGAAAACTAACGATTTCTTTACATTCTTGGTCTCATTTTGAAAATAATTTCTCATAATAGTAAGATAAGTCTTTGACATTGTTTAATAAATTTTTTCCTACATTTTGTAGTATGCGAAAGTGAAAGAACAAAATTGAAAAAATGAAAGTTATTTCAGTGATGTACAGAAAGTGTAAATTAAATGCAAAACTCGACTTTGTATGCACTAGTGCGTAAAAAAGTAAAACGTAAATAAAGTGAAGAGAACTGTTAGCAAACTAGAGTGAAAAAAGCGTTTTTAACGCACTAGTGCACAGAAAGTCGAGTTTTGAGCGCACAGAAGTACAAAAACACGTTTTCTGCAATAACTTCTTTAAAAATTATCAAAAAAACTTTTAGCTAGGCATGTTTTATTTAAAATTTCGTTTTTCTTGAAATAACGAAACTAGCATCATTTTTGTTTTCAAATTGCGAACAAAAATAATATTTTTGCACGGTAGTAAAAATTCATCAAATGTACAAATTTCCTAGAACGCGTGATTTTTTTTCTCCTCCTCACACTTCTCGATTTAATTGTATCTTATAAAATAATATTGATCACTTTCTGATTTATTGAGAATTGGTATTTTCGTCACGAAAATGATGGTAACAATTGTTACAAAAGTTGACGTAACTTTGGCAGGATATTGCATTCATTCTTTATAGATTAGGTTAAAATTGATTTTCGACAAACGTTTCATTCAAAGTGCAAAAGGCGATCGATCAATTTTGGCATTAGAAGTATCGAACTGCTTTCATCTTAAATTCAGGTCCGGATATATTTAGAGAATCGTTTTCTACTGCCACATTTGTCTTCCATGTCACGTGTTGCATTTCAGCGAAATGTTCGAGCATTGCGTTTTCTTATGCTTTCAATTTTTCAATGGCAATTTGTCTCCACTGTCTCTTGCGTTCTTCAAAGAACAAGACAGAAACGAGAAAGGCAAAAAATTGCTTCAAATGTATCGCAAGAAGAGAGGATTCGATTTTTTAAAAGCCATATTGTTTCAGTAATTCCTAGATAGCAGATTTGTCTTTCTACAAAGTCGGACAATGATTTTGTAAATAATGTATTATTTATTGTAGCAACAATATTGAATATTGTTTATTGTATCAACATTATTGTATATTATGTGATTATTTTTAAGCAAACTTCTAAGGATTCTTGAAAAAAACGATTCCATTCTTGGGCACTTTTCAGCTTTTTTGATATATTACTGACAAAACGACACTTTTTCATTTTTTTGATTCTTTTTCTTTATCTTAACGTACAATGTAAAAATTGTGGATTTTGTTTTTAGTTTTAATATTTATTATACAAAACTTTACAAATATTTCGTTCATAATTATCATAATATTTTTAAACTCCAAGTATATTAAATTTTAAGGTAATTTTTGTAACATTTAAGTTCAAGGTGTAAAATATTGCAATTTTCAAGAATAACAATATTTGGAATGTAATAAAAGCTTATTTATTCGGAGTAGAAAGATGAAATAGTTTGTTTTAAAGATGATAAAAGTGAAAACTATGGAGACAAGACAACTGGGTGATATACAGGAAGAAAATTCTTTCTTTTTCCATGAATATTAACTAACAAATAAATGTTAGTGAGACGTTTCTTTCAATAATCATTAATGATGTTAAGTAATTTCTTTTCTCCATGTGAAAATAATTATAAGTATAAATGATGTACATATTTTAACGCCTAAAATGTCAAAAAATTATATGTAAATAGTACAGGAATAATTGTATAATATTTCAATAGAATAAGTCTCAGGGAGGTTGTAAATATGTGTGTTTTATTAAAATATATTTTAAGTTTCTCAACTGTAAATATGTTGTACGATGTCAAATAGAACTTAAATGTTAGATAATTCATCCAGATTATTGTTATTAATCATTTTCCCCTACATTTTATAATCTATAGTTATATAATTAAATTATATTAAATCTATAATTTTTTCCATTTACACTTTTTTACAATTTTAAAACACTTTTAACACTACTTTTACACTTTTCTTCACACTTTTTTTCACATTATTTTTCACACTTTCTTCCCACTTCTTTTCGTCTTTCATTTCACTTTCACGTGTCCATTTCATGTCTTTCATAAACACTTTTTTTTTACACTTTTCTTTTATACTTTTTTAATAATATTAAGAAATAAGATCCAAACTTTTTGTAATAAGATTAATAAACAATTTTGTCAAAATTATATTTTATTAATAAAAAAAGTTACATTAAACATTTCTTACTGTAAGGCACATTTTTTTGTCGCCCGTTATATTTAAATAAACAAATAAATAAATTTAGCTAAAGTAATAATAACTAATGGTCAGTTTTACAAAATTTTACCTTCAAAAAAATATGACTTGTTTCTGGTATTCTTCTCGATATTTTTATTAGTCTGAAAGGTACATAAAAATGTTTAAATTACTTTCTTGCAAATTATTAATTTTTTGTTTTCATCCTCTGAAAACGACACATTTGTTTTTATCTTCTAGAGATTTTCTTACCTAGTGAAGGTAAATGTTATCCTCAAACAATTTTCCTTAGCATATTCAACCTTTTATTGATTTAAGGCAAGCTCGCCATTAAGCTTCGTGAGCTTTGTTTCAGAGGGCAGCACATGTACTAAAAAGCTTGGATCTTTCAATTTTCGACAAGCTTTTTATTTACATGTTAACATTTCTTAAAAATAGTTTTCAATATTTTCACATAATTATTAATTAATAATTATTTTTCACTTTAATGTTAAAAATGTTTATAAACATTTGTTTGCTCTTTGTTGTTTTCGTTGATGATATACTTTATCAACGAAAACAAGAAAAAACGACAAAAGAAAAAAGTGAAGAAAGCAAGAAGAAACTACGAAAGCAAAAAAGAAATATCGAAACCAAGTGAAAACGACGAAAGCAAGAAAAAACGAGGAAAACAACAGAAAACATCAAAACCAACAGAAGAAAAAAAATTACAATAACAAAAACAACATCAAAAAACAACATCAACAGAAACAATAATAATAATAAATTACAATTTTTAGATTCCACTCTGAATTAGTAATATTCCATTAATTCAGATTTAGAAAGAATGTTTTTTTAAAATCTACATTTGCATCTCTTGAAAATAAAATATATTGTTTATAAGCTGCTTAAAGTAATCAACTTAATATTATTTTTGGTCTTTTTTGGCAAAAGTTCACATAAAGTATTGAAACCTTCTAAATCAATTAGCCAAGAAAACACTGGATTTTACAAAACTTTTAAAACACAAAAAAATTGAATGACGAAACTAAAATTACATTAACAATCAAATGAAAAAGAACAAAGTTGTTTAAAAATTAAAAAGAAGCTGATTTAAAGAATATTTATTTAGTGTTCTTTTTTAAGGCGAGTTTTTCTGTCATACGAAAAATACGATGGGGCAGTTAATCTTAGTTTAGAATCGATCGATAACGAAGTGAGTTCGGACAAGGAGGTGGCTCAGACAGTTCTTGGCCCAGGCTAGATATTTTTCTCTTTCATCTTCTACTTCTTTTTCTGCTAGTTCTAACTTCTATTACTCTTGTTCCTACCACCATTATTATTACGCTTCTAGACATTCACCACTATTCGTACGTCGCGTTGCCACTAGATTCTTTTCGAGATCTGAAAAAATTCCACGTCGTACTTCAGGAGGAAGAAACTTTTGAGTGTGACATAGTTCAGAGAGCTAAGTAGTTCGGGTTCTTAGACTTAGATAGGAATCGAGTTAATCCAGCACTTAGATCACTTGTCAAGTTTCAAATCCGTCCCTTACTGTAAAGACAGCTGTTCATCACTTTTCTTTCCTTTAAACAAAAAAAAGTGAAAAAGAAGTGCATGCCAATTTTAACCCACTTTAAACACTTTCGTTTTAAAACCACTCATGATATTTTTATCAAAAGAACTTTTTACATTTCATTATTTATTTATTTAATAACACGAGAAATTAATTTACATTAATTACATTGAAGTAACATTAACAGTTAATGTGTTATAATGTAAAAGTAACATTAACAGTTAATGCGTTATAACGTTAATAACATTAACAATTATAATGTGTTATAAAATTAAAAAAACATTAACAATTATAATGTGTTATAAAATTAAAAAAACATTAAAATATACTATTAAAAATTATGTGTTATATAGAGCAAGAGAGATTTCAAATCAGAAAGTAGAAAAAGCAGGCATGGTCAGACAGAAAGGGAGATTTTGAATCAGTAGAGAAAGCAAGTACAGTTATTGTAGTTGTCTGATCATTCTTGCCTTTTCTACTTAATTTAAATCTTTACTACATTTGTCTGACTATTCGTACCTTTTCTACTGATTTTAAATCTTTTTTACGACATTGGTCTGACTATTATTACCTTTTCTACTGGTTTTAAATCTTATTTACTGCATTGGTCTGACTTAAACTGCCTTTTCTACTGAATTATCTTTTATTACGATGGCCTGAATGTGCAATTTGTTTTTACATTAAAAGTTAAATTTGAATTGAAAAATGCAATTTCGATTTGGACTACCTTTTGTATTTCTTGCACCTTTTGTATTTTTGTATTTTTCTCCCTTTTGTATTTTTTGTACCTCTTGTATGTTTGTATCTTTGGTATTTTTGTACCCTTGGTATTTTTGTACCTTTTGTATTTTCGTACCTTTTGTATTTTTGTACCCTTTGTATTTTTGAACACTGTAAAAAAGAAGTCTTACTTTCAGAACACTTTAGACTGAACCCGTTTACATCAGATCCAATTTCAACTAATTTTCAAAATCAAGAGTTGTATTTTAAGACCTAACACTGACTTAATCTTGTTTTAAGACACAAAATTTGCTGACTTTCAGTCATTTTGGTTTTAAGATGTAAACGGTTTAAGACTTTGTTTTTTCTGTGAACCTTTTGTATTTTTGAACCTTTTGTATTTTTGTACCTTTTGTATTTCTTATACCTTTTGTATTTTTGTCCCTTTTATATTTTCGTACCTTTTGTATTTTTGTACCTTTTGTATTTTTGTACCTTTTGTATTTTTGTACCTTTTGTATTTTTGTCCCTTTTGTATTTTCATACCTTTTGTATTTTAGTCCCTTTTATATTTTCGTACTTTTTGTATTTTTGTACCTTTTGTATTTTTTGTACCTTTTGTATGTTTGTTTCTTTTGTATTTTTGTACCCTTGATATTTTTGTACCTTTTGTATTTCTGTACCTTTTGTATTTTTGATCCTTTTGTATTTTTTGTACCTTTTGTATGTTTGTTTCTTTGGTATTTTTGTACCTTTTGTATTTTCGTACCTTTTGTATTTTCGTACCTTTTGTATTTTTGGACCTTTTGTATTTTTTGCACCTTTTGTGCTTCTTTGTACAAAAATATGCTAGAAAATGTATAAAACAACCAGAGCTTTTTTACGAGAAGGCAAAATTAATTAATTTCAACTCTGGGAGAATGATTAATTTTTCAAATTAAAAAAAGCCGCTCAAATAATGAATAAAATCGGTTTTCCTTATTGAATGCAAACTGCTGACATTGTTTTGCATTTAATGTCTTTGGCTGAGTATTCTTCGGTCTTTGGATGGTTTATTGCATCTGATATTACATCTTTTACGAGACGCTTCGCACAGGATAAGTTAGCAGAAATTTTTTTCATTTTCTTTTTCATAAATAGATCGTTTACAACCCTGTGTTAATGACTGACAAAGTCAACGACACGATGGTAATATTAGGGAAAGAATTATTATAGAAGTTGGTCTTGAATTCCCCAATAACGAGGGGACAAAAGAGCTTTCCAAACTAAGAAGCTCGTACATCATCAACTTCAATCTCTTCAAACGTTCAGGGAATGAAGGAATCTTCGACAATAAAGCTCTACTGAAAGCTCACGAATTAATGTATGTAAATACTTCAATAACTTTTTTCCTCTGCAATATAAAGGTGTTATTGCAATGCAATACGTCACTTTTATTTGGGGTAAACAAATATTGAATGATACACTCAGAAAAAAGTCTTTTTAATTTACGGAAATAACATTATTTGATTTTTTGGTTTGCTTTAAGATTACTTTTTTTTAAATCAAAGAAGGTGGTTGAAAAAAAGTGATTCAATTAAAAAAAATCAAGGAAATTTTATTTTAAAACAGAACTTAAAAGAATAAATTGAATAAAGAGATTTCTGCCTTAAATCCGAGAAATTTTAGTATTAAGGAGGTCACCTTGTGGCATAACCTCAAACTAAAGGAGTCACCTTGTGACATAACCTCAAACTAAATGGTACTCTTCAATAAAGAATTTGTCCTTTTCTTCGAACTTAGTAAACAATTGACATTTTTATAAAATTTTAATAAACAATTGCTCATTTTGATCTTTAAAAGATTCTCTAGAGTACTGTTTGTTTCATTTTGTTAAATAATACTTTTAAATTAATTATAATAAATCGTAATTAAATTAAAAAATATAAACATTCCAAATTCTATTACATTCTCATCAACAATGAAAAAGTATTTTAAATAACTTTTGATGAAAGAGATATTTTAAAAAATTCAACGAACAAAATTATACAAAATATTTCAAAGAGTAAAATAAGTTACTGTTGCGTAAAAAATGCAAATAAAAAATGCAAAATTGCAAATGTTCACTAAAAATACAAAATAAATGAATAATTATCATTAGACAACAAATTTTGGCACAAACCAATTTTTTCTAAAAATACAACTGGATTTTTCTAAATTTACTAAAATCAATTTTAATTACATTTACAAAGTATTAAAAAATAATGTTTATAAATAGATAGAACGATAAATAGTGGTAGAAATGGCAGCTTATGAGAAAATGTGTATTTAAGTAGAAATTAGTAGGAAACAGTGGTTTCAGGAGAGAGCATAACTATATTAGGTTTTTTTAAAATTTAGTAGCAATGATGGTGGCTGTGTTAGGCAGCTTTGGTGCTGAGCCCTATAATAAATTGTTCTATCTCTCGAAACCGCTTGCGCACGAACGGCGGCCAATATTCCAAGCCCGTTCTATATTTCTGCCTTGACAATGTGTTGGCGTGTTCGATCCCGAACGATTTGTTCGTTGACAAGCTGTTATCCATACAAGAGGGGTGAAGGGTGCTAACCTATGGTACAGCACCACATCCGCCAATGACAACATCATCCTTGTTGATAACACATGTTTCTACATGTTTTTTTATCTCTTTCTTTACTGACTTTTCACTCGCAAAAATACACACTTCCCTTCACATTCAACTTTTCAATTTTAAACCAAAACATGTTTTTTTTATTTTTCAAGTCCCTTTTCAATCCGAGCGAGATTCAATGATTATTTCAGTATTTTATAACATTTGCAAAATTGTAATTTTGTTCTTATTTTATTACATGTGAAAAATTTGGGTAAATGTTTACTTCTCATTTTATTGTATGTGAAAAATTTAGGCAAATGTTTATTTCTTATTTGATTCTACTTTGAAAATTTAGGCAAATATTTACTTCTTATTTTATTGTATTTGGAAAATTTAGGTAAATGTTTACCTCTTATTTTATTGTATTTGAAAAATGGAGGCAAATATTTATTTTTTACCAAAGTAAATATTGTTTTAGATTTGAAAGGATTAATATTAATTATTTATCGTGTTTTTATCTGCATTAATCACGTATATATTTATTGATTTGTGTTGATTGCTTGTCGTTAAACTCGTTCATTTAACGTTATTTTGTTTCTGGCGGTTGATTTTTTATGTGTCTGACCATAACGCACTTCTACTACTTTTTTATTAATATTACAGTTCAGTGAATATTGATGATAATGCAGCTTATTTTATCGTTCTTATAAAATAAAAAATATACTTTTATTCATCAATGGATTTTATTACTTTTTATGGCAGTTGTAAGTAGTGTAATCAAATTTTAGTCAGACGAATATTGCACACTTGTTGAATTGTCAGAAGAATTTTTATAAACACCCAATAAATGTTAGTGCTTTAACTACTCTCAAAAGAACTAGATTTTAGCGGCAAAATGTATGGCTGACTATTTTTGAACTACACTACTGAATACTAGTGTAGTAATATTTCACTATTTCAGATGCGAATAATATTTCACTATTTCAGTAGTGAATAATATTTCACTATTTCAGTAGTGAATAATATTTCACTATTTCAGTAGTGAATAATATTTCACTGTTTCAGTAGTGAATAATATTTCACTATTTCAGTAGTGAATAAAATTTCACTTCTCTGAGATACTGAAAATCTTTCATGAATTAAATATTGTTACTTCTGTTTAATAAATTATTCATAGTAATTAAGTAGTTCAGTACCGTCTTAGTCAGACATATCTCACATGTCAATTTTTCAAAAGTTCAATTACTGCGTTTTTTACTCTACAGTATAATTTTAAGAAATGAAAATGAAAATCATTTTATAAAATGATTTTCCTGGACAGCTTCGGTCTTTGATTATAAACTTCCAATGATATCTGAATTAATATTTAAAGAAATGTATTTCGATAAAAATAATTAATTCTTATCGTAAATAAAAAATGTGCTTTTAATTAATTCAATAACAATCTTTTGAAGAATAAAATCTAATTAAGGTCTGTGATTAGTAAGAAGATTTTTTAAATTTTTTCTTCTGCTAAATACTGTAAACGAAAAACTGTAATTAATACGCAGCTCATTAGTCAGTCGATTTTTTTTAACAATTTTAAAAGTTAGGATTTTTTGTCTTTGTGTGCACCATTTTCCGGGCCGTTATTATGAAGGGACATTATTCATAATTATAAAAACATCACCTCAAACTTTTTTGGAAAATAAAAATTGTTCCACAAACGAGAACTTTTCTTTCCTAGGTATATTTTAAATTTTGAATATGGATAATTGAAAAGTAATTGCTTGTAATTAATAATTGCTTATGACTGAATTTGTTTTTGTTTTGTATAATTGTAGTCATCATTTTATCTATTTATATATAATTGTTACTTAAATCAATGATTCCTTGTATCGAGATGAATCGATCGACCTATATAAAGTCTATATTTTATTTAAAGTTATTTTATATAAAGTATACATGTTTACCAAGAATTGATAGAGTATAAATGACATTATTTGATTATTTTTGTAATTGAAAATTGCATTTCTTACCGTTACTTATAAAATTATCATTTTTTTATGGTAGCTCCGAGAAGAAAAATATTTTCTTTTAAATTTTTAATCTTAACAATTTTTTAATTATAAAAATTTTTAATTTATAAAAATATTGTTACTTATGAACTATTTTTGACATTTAAAATTCAATTGATATTATCATAAATTTTAAAATTCTTATTTTTTAATAATAGTATCTTCTTAAAAACTGTTCAAGGTTCCTTTTTGCACAAAAAATTTTTCTGTGAGGAAGCAAAATGTTCATGAAATGAACATAATTTTCCACTTGTTATTATTTGTTATCATTTATATTTCATTCAATCATTTATTCAATAAAAATCACGAATTAATATTTGTAATTTGGTACTAATTTCTGTTCTTAGAAACCGATTGATATAAGATTTGATGTCAAAATTGACATATTGTCAAATTGATGTATTGACATATTGACAAAGTGATATACTGATATTAAAGAAATGCTGCTAAATTGGAAAATCTGTGTTGTATCGAATGTTTAGCGTGAAAATGTAAAAATGTCATTATTATCGAAAAAAAGAATGCTTAAATTCTTATGGGCGCAAATAAATAGTAATATACGACTGAGACGTGTGACCTTCTTAGGGTGGTTTACGGAGCACGAAAATCGAGGCGAAACAATTCATCCCTTGGGTACTTGGAAGGGTGTTTGAGATTTTAGGCGAGATTATTGAGGGGATGCGTAGGTTGCGTTTTTCGATTAGAACATCAAAATTTAACTTAGACGTAAAATAAAAACCGATACAAAACTGTAATTAAATTGCGTAAAAACTGTGTAATAATTGTTTCTTCGTTTTTAAGTATAATGTTTTTTTCCTTTATTTAATTTAATTTATCACTTCGAAATAAATTTTTTTGTTCTTTTTTTCTCAATTTTGACAATATGTGCAAATATATTACCATATATATTATACTTTTGCATAATATGCAATTTGATTCTTTTAGATTACAAGGCAGATGAAATTCAAGAATTTTTACAGCTCCATGAATTTTGATCTATTTTTTATTGAACGTTAAGTGTTAAATTGTGTAATAAATTGTAGTAAGTAAAAAATATTGTAATAAATACAAAATTGTAATAAATACAAAATTGTAATAAATACAAAATTGTACCTAATAAATACAAAATTGCAAAAAATACAAAATTGTAATAAATACAAAATTGCAATTAATACAAAATTGTAATAAATACAAAATTGCAATAATTACAAAATTGCAATAAATGTGTCATATAATTGAATAGTGAAAAAAAGTGTGAAATAATTGGTGGTAAATTCACTGAATATAAAAGTCAATCCATTAAAAGGTTAACACATTAGACGATTAGAGACTGGCTAGATTTTTCAGTAACAGGAATCAGGAAGTAAGAGCCTTTTCATTAAATTCATTAAATTTGAGATTCGAGGCGAAATAAGTTATTGCAGGTTTCTTCTCAAGGGGGTTTTATATTTCCTTAAGACAGCGCAGCGTATGAAGAAAAATGCGAAGAGAGGCTCCACTTACAAACGCTTTATTATCCTCAGAAGCTTACCTCGAGTTCTAAGCCAATAATAGTTTCAGAAGAAGTTTTTGCAAACGTTGACGAGGGCGTAAAAGAAGAATAAGATTAAATTTTATATTTTAAAAGCTCGGAATAAAATGGTCTTATCCCCAGGACGTCAGAGCTTATATCTTCAAAAAATTGCCTTACATATTAAATTAAAAAGTAAGTCACTTCGCATTTTTATGTCTTTCAAAAAAATTCCATCATTTCGAATTTTCTATAAAAATTGTACATGCAGTCTTGAGTATACATTCTATTATACAATTTTCGTATTTAATTCAATTCTTATTTTAACTTTGACCATTTTATTTGGATTTCCATTTTATTTTGATTTCCAT
>WNHD01001685.1:0-19881 GCA_011057455.1 Ganaspis sp. Gsp50 | reverse complement strand
TCGGATACCAAAAGTACCACCGACACAGTACTGATCCGGTATATGAGTCAGTATAATGCCAGTACTGATCGGGTTCCGAAAGTCAGTACCGATGGTCAGTACCATGCCATTGTTAAACTCCGGCAGAGCTCCGGACATTTCTACTTGGGTAATTCACTACTTAAATTAGAATGTCAAAGATACCTTACTTAATATTTAGTTTTTAATTAATATTTAGTATTTATTTATTACCTATATAATATTAGTTTTTTTTATTTTAATGCTTTATTAAACCTCTATCGAGGTATTTTGGCTGAACACAAAACAAAAAAATGAAGAAACAGTACAATACACAACAATAAAAAAATAAAATAAAAAAACAAATACACTAGAACCTCGTTCTGTGGTCGGTTCGGTGTTACACCGCTATGTCGAGAATGACATCATAATTACGTCATCTCATTGGTGCAGTGCTGTATATTCACAGGCACGGCGCCCTTGATCTTCATTGAATTAATTTCATTAATTTTTTTTTCTTAATATTTCTTTATCTTACTCGATTTGCTTTATTATTTTTTACTATTGAAGGTTATATTTATCAAATAGAAGTGAAAATAAATACTTTGTTATGACGGTAGAGACGTAATAATTATAACTGGGGCGCTGAATTAACGTGTACGCTTTTGAAAGAAAGAGGGTCTCTCGAGAAAGACATTAAGCGACCGCTAATCGAGAGCTGCTAAATCGAGGTTCTAGTGTATGGAATAAAATAAAGAAACAAATACTAAATAAAATAAATAAAAAATAAACTAAAGAATTAAATATAAAATAAAATAAATAAAATAAATTCAATGTACAATCACAAAATAAAAGAGAAATAAATGAGGGTAACATATAAAACACAAGCTGCAAGAAACTATTGCAAGATTGAAAATCAGTAAACAATCGAATGAATTTTAAATGCTATTTATACTAACTATTATAGAGTTCATCGTTAGCAGACGAAATATACAAACTGGATTGGAATTTACTGACAGAAGAAACAAAACATAAGTTAATGATAATAATGTTGAGAGCCAATCAACCTATGCAACTTACGGGCGCATCGTTAGTAAGCATGTCCGTTGAAACATTTCTTAAGGTGACAAATATAAAAATATTTAATTTTTAATTTCTTATTTTTTGAACCAATTGAGAAATAATTTTCTGTTGCAGATTTTGAAAACATCATATTCTGTGTTTAACTTACTGCGAACTTTCTCAAAAAATTAAAAATAATTGATAACTAAAATGCATTATATATACAAACAGAATTACACTTTAAACCAATTATCGACATTTCTCTATGTTATTGAAACGATTTTCAATGTTTATTGTCTTTTTCCTTTTTTTTCTTTAAAAGAATTATTAAAGTAAAAATGGAATTTTAAATCAAATAAGAAATGACTTTTTTATTTGTAAGGGTATCCATTTATAATTTATATTTTTTATTATAATTATAATTTATATTTATTATTTTTATTTATACTTAATATAATTTATTTTTTATTAAAAAAAGGATTTTTAAAAATGTTTTGAAAGATAAATTAAAAAATAGGTTTAACGGTTTCTTTAAACACTCTTTATTTTTGGAAATATATGCATTCAAATTAAAGAGAAAAAATGTTGGTTTAAAATTAACAGTTTAATTGTAAATAATAATTTCTTATCCAGAAAATATTAATCCTGAGAAAATTCTGAAATAAAGTAATAATAGCAAAATGGATTTAGCGAAAGAGGAATCTTAAATGTTTAAATATAAAATTTCTATTTAAAAGTTAGATCATGCTTTTTGATTAGAATGAACTTCACTCGATGCAGTCTGATGAACGACTGACTATAGAACGTGCAGTTTGACTCAAATTGATTTTTTTCACTATGATTCATAATAATTATTGCCTTTATTAGTCGAGTGTAAGATGCATTATAAATGCATGGGTGGAATCATTGTTCCCTAGCAGTAATTATGTGCTATTATCTCCTATAAATTTGTGGAATAATATCAAAAATTCTCTTTATTCTTAAATGCGCAAAACTCACGCTAGAGTCAGTATTCTTCAAAACATTGACTAGAAAACATCTAAAAAAATTATATTTTTAAATATATTAAAATTGTGTTTAGTGTTAAACACTAATGTTATTTAATATTAAGTTGATGTTACGTTCTCTAGAGATTGTATAAAATTTTCGATCAACAATTTGATTGCTTCAACGATGTATTAATTATAAATAAACAAATGAATATTTTCAGACACAAAATCTCCCTTAATTATTTTAGTTTCGTTCAAGTAAAAATTGCTCTATAAGTTTTGGAGTATTTTAAAAAGTAATATCATTGAATTCATCAATAAAGGAATTTTTATAGAAATAAAACATTTTTGAAAAGACAAAAATGGAATAAAACGTTCTTACGAATACAAATTAATCTTAATTTTTATAAACATTATAATATAAGTATTGTAAATATTTTATGTTCTCCGCGTTATTTTGTAAAAAAAATACATTTGAAAACAAAATTAAAAGCTATGGAAATCGCTGACTTCTCCTTTAAAATAATGTCCTGTTTTGGGATTTGGAGGCCAAAATCTATAACATCAGTTTGGTTAATTCGTCTTTATAATCTTTATAGTTTTATTGTACTACTATTTAAACACATTCTTCCAATCAGTTTTTTCATTAGTCTTTGTATAAATCGAGATAACCCTGAAGTTTTTATAGAAATTATTTTTTTATTCTCAACCGCAACTGTCATATCATTTAAAATTAGTTACCTCTACATATTTCGAAAAGACATTATTTCCCTAATCAGTACGTTTCGACAAAAGAATTGTTTACCTCGAAATGAAGAGGAAGAGACAATTTATAGAAAATTTCAAAATAAAGTACGGTAAGTAAAAAATTATTCTAATTTTAAAAAAGTCATGGAAAAACTGAATCGAAAAGTTCTGTTTTGACTTTTACAATAATATTTAGCCATTTAAAAGTTATCGTGATTTAAAGTTGGTCAAATAGGTGCGGCTTGTTACTATAGCTACCACAGCGGTGGTACCGCACGCGAGCGCTCGGCTAGCGCGCGATTGGCGAACTTTAAACCGCGATAACTCTTGAATGGATAAAAATTTTAAAAAATTGAAAAGAACTTTTTAATTTAGTTTTTTCTGCTTTATGTTTTAAGTACATAAACATTTTTTAAGAGAAATACTTTCAATGTATATATTAATTTGTTTATTTTTCTTTTAGTCTCAGTGAACTAATTTTAATGATTCCTACTACATTTTCGACTTCAGTGTACTTATTATGGCCGCTAGCAAAGAAACAATTATCATTGCCGTTTAATTGTTGGTTTCCGTACGATATAAACTCCAAAACAACTTTTTGGATGACGTACCTTTATCAAAGTATAGCTGTCTATCTAGAAATTTTATTTTATGTGGCATCAGAATCACTTTTGATAATGTCTATGCAACATGTTTCCACTCAACTTGAAATTCTCATTAACCGATTATTGCAAATTTCGAAATTAAAAAAGAAACACGGAAATGTACGAATTTATAAAGAAGAAAGCAACATTTTGAAAGACTTCATACAACATCATGTTTGTATTTTTTCGTAAGTCAATGAGTACGTTTGTTGGAACTTCTTTACATTATACTGATCCAAAAATTGTTTTGATAATTCATCATTTATATTTTCTTCGGAGATAAGTAAATTGTAAATTTAACCATTACAGAATGGAAAGAAAAATAAATTGCGTTTTTGGATTTTTTATCTCTCTTCAATTCTTCGTTTCTATATTAAATTTATGCACAGCTGGATTTTATTTAACAAAAGTGGGAATCAACAATGCCTATTTTTGCTTTTCTTTGCTGTTCATGTCTTGCTTTATTTTTCAAATTTTTCTTTACTGCTGGTTTGGAGAAGATATGACGAGAAAGGTAAATAAACTTTTACATTATAATAATTGTAGCATGTTATATGTTTTTGGTTTTAAAAAACAAAATTATGATGCAATTGAGAAATTTGTTTAAGATTTAATGTTTAATGAATAAAATAATGTTTAATTCAGAGTTTATCCATTGCTGATGAAATATATAAAATGGACTGGAATTTATTGAGTATAGAAACAAAGCAAAAATTAATAATAATAATGATGAGAGCTAATCGGCCGATGCAATTAACTGGAATATCAATAATTGTCTTATCAATAGACACATTTTTGAAGGTAAATCTGTTTAACTTTTATTCATTTTTGAGAGATCATTATTAATAAGAGCATTTGTGATGAAAGGAAAGTATAAGTACTTTTCAACTTAAAAGTAAAGGACCTACATAGCAATGAACCTTGCCTAAAGCTTTAAATGCAAGTATAGGAAAGCTTCCCGTTAAGCATTTATTCATAGTCGACATTTAAACGTTTATGCAAGCTTTTCTAAAACTTGAAATTAAATCTTCCCAAAATACAAGGCATTTTTTTGAGAGCAAAATGTTTTGATTTATCGATTAAACGAACTTACCTGAAGTGAAGTTCAATCGTAATTATGCGAGTAAGTCTCGTCCGAATAGATCAATTGTAGTAACGCTAGTTGCTCGATCCAACTCGTATTTTTCAAAACAGCGCGCCATAGTTTTACTTCTCATTTTCTCCATCAGAGCGCTCCCTCTCTTACCGTTCATTACGCTTTTTATTCCTTGAAATCGTAAATTTTTTGGGTTTTTGGGTATGGGTGGGTGTGATCTATTCGAACGAGACTTACTCGCATAATTACGATTGAACTTCACTTCAGGTAAGTTCGTTTAATCGATAAATTATGCTTCGCAGTCTCGTCCGAATAGATCAATTGTAGTTGTTTAAAGCATTTAAATTTCGATTTAAGAATGCAAATATTCTTTATTATAATTGTTAACATTACTATCAATTACAAAAATTAAGTTTTATTACAACTTAGTATTTTAATTATTAATTACGACAGATGCAAATGAACAAATTGGATCTCTTAGTGGGCGATTATAAAACGTTGAGAAAACATTCAAATTACAAGTCCAACCCGCGGCTTTTCTTATTGTTTCTATGTTGACTCCCTTTCTCGCCGCTGCGGAAGTAGCCGCATGTCTTGTGCTATGTGCACTATAAATTTTTGTGTCAATTCTACTTTTATTGAGCACTTGTTTAAGCCATCGACTTATTGTTTGCGACGTTGCTTCTCGATAAGGTTTTTTATAAGTAAGAAAAAGTTTACTCATATCCGCGGTTCGAATTTCATTTGTTCTTTGTAAATATTCTTTTAATACATTAGCAAGACACAAGGTAGGCTGCTCTATAAAATAAGGAAATTCTAAAATTGGTTGTGCACGACCAATACTTGACGTTTTAATCCTATCCGTAATAATTTTTCTGATTGAATTTTCCTGAATTTTTATATTTTCTATTCTAATAATTGACAAGGTTTGTACCCTTTGTGCCGTTGCCAAGGCTATTAAAATAGCTAATTTTTTAGTCAATGATTCTAGATTAAGATCGGAGTTAGGACTCCATTTAGAAATGAAACTTAAAACTGTTTGTGGATCCCAAATGTCATTACATTTGGGGTTTTGAGGCTTTAAGAAATAGATTCCTCTAAAAAATCTTTTTAAACGTGTATCGTCCCCCAAGTTTTCTGATATAATTAAAGAAAGGGCTGATCTATAGCTATTTAATGTTCCGTATACCTTTACTTCTTCTGATAGGTTAGTCAAAAACCTTAAAACCTCTGGAACCGTAGCATCAAACATGGAGATGTCAGTTTCTTTGCAGTAATTCCACCAAAGTCTAATCGGCTTATCGTATTGTTGAAGAGTCCCTTTTGATAATGAAGCCTAAATCATTGGAATCGATGAGTCTGGAACACCGCGTTTCAAAAACGATCTCCTGACAATCTCCCTACAGCCAGGATAAGATTCTTCGACAGAGGATGCGGTCTGCTAAGAGGACATAACAATAAATTATTATCAGGACCTAAATATAATAAATCACCTACTACTAGTGACATAAAAAATGGAAACCATGGGTGCGTTGGCCAATATGGAACCACTAAAATTCCATCTGCTTTGTCTGTTATTATTTTTTGTAAGCATCTTAAAATAAGAGCAAAAGGAGGGAAAGCATAAAATTTTTTAAGAGACCAGTCTAGAGTAAATGCATCTATTGCGTCTGCTTCTGGATCCTGTTTCCAGGACACAAAACTTTTGCATTTTGCATTACTATGTGATGCAAATAAATCAATTTTGAAATTTCCAAAAACTCTTTCAATCTTTTTAAAAGCCCAAGTTGACAAAGACCATTCGGTTTCCATAGGCAGTGTTCTTGATTCTTTATCTGCAATTGAATTTTCTTGTGAACTTATATATGATGCAAAGATCCATATTTTGCGTTCTTCGCACCACTGCCAAATTTCTTTGCACAATGCCGTAAGTTTAGGGTGTTGGATACTTCCCATTTTATTTATATAGGCAATGGCAGTTGTGTTATCTATTCTTAACAGTATTTCACAGGAATTTAGCTTCTTTGCGAAGCATTTTAATCCATAGAAAGCTGCTAAAAGTTCCAAGAAATTAATATGCATACTTTGCTGTTCTGCAGACCACCACCCATGAACCTTATGTTTGTGACAAGCTGCTCCCCAGCCTGTTAAAGAGGAATCTGTATAAATTTCCAGTTTAAAATTAAACGTTCTAATAGGGTTACAAGATGTCAAAATATTATCTATCCACCACTTAATATCTGGCTGAATAATTGAATTTAATTTCATTTTCATTTCTTAATTCCCCTTTGCAATTTTCAATGCTAAATATTTTTCTCGTTCGAGGACTTTAGTATAGAGTTTGCCATACGCAACAGCAGGACAAGCTGATATTAAATTTCCAATAAATTGAGCTAATTCTCTAATTCTACAAGAGTCAGTTTTTGTAAAAACTAAAGCCCATTTTAAAATTGTCTCTCTTTTTTCCTGTGTTAATTCAAGTTGCATAGTCTCTGTATCCCATATGAAACCCAAATATTTAATTCGTATGGCTGGATTAAAATTACATTTTTCAATATTTAGTAAAAAACCTAAGCTCTCCAATAATTCTCTTGTAACTTCTATATTTTTTAAACACTGCCTTATTGATAAACCCATTAAACAAAAATCATCTAAGTAAACAACAGATAAAAATGTTTCTGATCTAAGAATTTGGCAACAGGTTTCATTATTTTTGTAAAAATATATGGTGCTGTGCATAATCCAAAAGGTATACAATTAAATTCATAATATTTACCATTAAAAATAAACCTTAAGTATTTTCTACAAGATCTCTCTATTGGGATCAAGAAATATGCGTCTTTAAGATCAAGTGTTGCTAAATAGGAATCTTTAACTAACAGGTTACTAAGCGTTTTCCTATCCTCTAATTTGAAATGAGGTGGGACAATAAACTTATTTAAGTTTTTTAAATTCAAAATGAATCTCTTTTCACCATTGGGTTTGTCAACTAGGAAGTAAGAAGAAATAAACTGATCATAAATGGGAATACACTCTGATACGGCACCTTTTTTAATTAAATCTGTTATTGCTACTAAACAATGCTTCTTGTCTACTGAAGACAATGAAGGTTCTTTTGCAATTTGATTTTGTTTAGGCACACTATTAAAAGGAATCTTATATCCTTGTATACACTGAAGTATAAATTTATCTCATGTGATATTTCTCCATTTTTCATAAAAATATTTTAATCGACCAGCTGATCTACTTACTGTATCTATTGACGAGGTTTCTGGTAATTCTGGTACTGGCGATTCTGTTGGAATTTCTGCCCTCCCCGTTGATTCTGCTTGTAATTCCCTGAGAATGGTCTGGGAGGGCCTTTCGAGTTTAAATTATTCCCTTTTTTGTTATTGTTAACACGGTCATCCTTCTTGTAATTCGTCTGTCGACTAGTGTTTCCTGTGTGTGAAGATTTTACGAGTTCCTTGCTTGTTTTTTCTAAAGCTTTCGCTTTCTTATATTTTTCAGAAAAGTCTACTCCAAATAAGTGTTCGTCTACATTGCAGTCTTTTGCAACGTTTCTAACCAAAGGGTCGAGGTTTTCGATACTATATATTAAAGTAACACGTCTTGAAATAGACATGGAGTGATGCACACCCGCAAGGATCTTTCCTGAATCTCCTAGTAAGCCTATCATTGAATTTGTATTTACTTCCTTCTTTGTCATCAATTCATCAAGACATAAAGCTATAGCATTCATACCGGCACTTAATAATGCTTGTGATGTAACATAAAAGGCATCTTTTTTAAGTGCAATACCTTTGGCCAGTTCTTTAATTTCAGAATTTAATTTTGGTGATGTTAAAGTCTCGAAATTTTTTGCAGGCGGATATTTTTCTAACAATTCTTTTCTTTCTTCTTTTGATACACCAGATTTTAACATCGCTTCCCATTTTTCGACAATTGACGTATGGATTTCTGGACCAAATGTTTTTGTTATTTTTGAGCCAAGAAGTTCAATAATTTCGTCGTTCGGTTCTTTTTGGTTCTCATTATCCTTGTCAGCCCGTGATTGTATAGTTGACATTTCTTGTGAAGGAGATCTGCTAAATTCTGAACTATGACGTGATCGTGAATCCCGGGAAGGCGAGTTAGCGCAAGTTGGTTTGGTTTGGTTTGGTTTGGTTGTTGGCCTTGTGTCCCCGTAGGTCAAATAGCCATAACTTATAGAACATATAGAACGTAAAATAACACTGATTTCCGAGTAGAGGTTGAATGATATTATGTTATACTATGTTGTCCAGTCGTAGTTGTAGCATAGAGAGGGTGTGACGTCTGGCGTCTGTTTTGCGTTGAAAGCATAACTTGGGTCACTGCTTTGGATCCAATAGAATTTATCCAACCCAGGACGCGACAGGGAGTGAGTGTGATCCCAAACTTCATCTCTGCATTCAGGTAATATCTTGCGTACGTATACTTTGTTTGCATTTGGTGGAAGTGGATGGGGAAAGGTAGGATAAGCGGGAGATTTGAGTTATTAAGAACTCCTTAGTGTGACTTTTAATTGGTATTAACTATTTAAATCTTTAATTTTGTGAACAAATAGAAAATATAGATATAAAGTGAAGTGCGGTGTCATGCGTTTATTTATTTGTTTTTGTCTTTATTTCAAATACATACATATATAAATATTTTTTTTTTTTTTGTTTTTTTTTTTTTTTTGTTTTTTTGTTTTGTTTTTATTTAATTCTATTTTCTTTGTTTAATTAGTAGTTAAGTAGTATAAACAGATTTATGTGATCTCTAGATTGTTATATCTGCCTGTCTGAAAAATTTATCGGCTTGAATGAGGCCCCGCATATTGGGCTTAAACACAAATCTTGTCATTGCGTCAACTATATTTTCAGCATCTGGGAATTTCGACTCTAGATAATTTAAAAATGTTGGCCTAAATTGGGCATAGTTCGGGCAGTCTAACAGAATGTGACTTAAGCTTCTGTACTCGGCTCCACAGATACATTCCAGCGGTAATCGCCAATTCATTCTTTCAAAATGATCCGAGGTACAGACATGACCAGAGCGCAACCTTGTAATTAAATTAATACTTTTCCTATTTAAATTTATTCCCTCAAACCAAGGCCTAGGACTTTTAACATTGACAAATTTGTAGTATGCATTTTGCGATCCCCCGATAGGTCCATAAGGCCAACACAAAAGTGACCAGAATTTCCAGTCGGTCCTAATGATCGACTTGAGATCCTCCAGAGTGGCCTTAGTATTTTTGCAAACAGGAAATTCGGTGGAAATTTTCGCTACTTCATCAACTATTTCGTTGCCCAATATACCTATATGGGAAGGAATCCACAGAAATTGCACTGATGACCCCTCTATATTTCGATGTTGGTCAACTAATTTTATTATTTCTTGGATTAGCGGGGATGTTTTAGGATCCGAGATAGCAGGTTGCCCTATTTTAGTGACTGCACCTCTACAATCAGAGACTATAGTAACGCTTTTCACGTTTCGATTGATACTCTCCCTGAGTGCCAACCGTATGGCCATAAGTTCCAGATTATAAATTGAATGGAAACTTGACACTCTAATTCCCAGCCTAAGATCTTCGGAAGGAATATACAACGCAATTGCTCCACGTAAGGTGTTTGGATTAAAGGAAGCATCTGTGAAAATGAGTGTGGATTGAGAGTATTTAGCTCCGATCAACTCTGTAAATATCTCCTGAGGGTGCTGAGCAACTTTGATGTCTTCGCCTGAGTGAAAATCCACGTCCGACTGGAGCAGAGTCTGTTTCCAGTTTAGACTGAAAGTGGATAATTGTGGAGAAGAATGCAGCATCTGTAGCAGACCCTCAGCTGACTGATATGCCGCTACAAGACCGAGAGAGTCTGGGGAAAGTTTAGCCCTGGAACTTGCAATGATAGTTGAGAATAAGGAAAGATTTTTAATAAGCGGATTGTCTGACCATTGCGCATTTCTGAGAATAAAAGAGTGAGCTAATCGAGCCCTGCTAAATTTAGGATGACATAGGCCCGCTTCCGATAGCAATATTGGTATAGGAGTCGATTTCATACATCCCAAGGCCACCCTAATAGCAGAGAATAATACTCTATCTATACAGCTAATATGCGTTAAGCTTGCCTTCCAATATAAGGGGGAGCCCCAGTTTAATACTGCCTGGATCATACTATTACACAGTCTCAGAATCACTTCTGGATTAGTACCCCAGGAAACCCTGGCCAGCACCTTAATAACATTCAGAACCCTATTCGCTCTGGTTACAACATGTTGAATATGCGAATGCCAAAGGAGTTTGGAGTCAAGGTGCACACCCAGGTATTTAATAGTACTTTGTCCCACCAAATCCTGCGAGTTTATATTTATTGAATTTTCAGTGCTTTTAACACCCCTTTTCCTAGTGAAGACCATGAATTGTGTCTTGGGAATTGAAATTTCAAGCCCCATACCCGCCAACCATGGTATAATCCGATTGCATGCCTCAGCCAGCGTAAGTTTTGCTTTATTTATGTCATCGTCCCTCCCGTACAGAAAAATATCGTCAGCATACATAATAATTTTAATTCCGTGCGGAAGTTGATCCTTAATTTCACGTAAGGCCAAACTGAATAAAAAGGGAGAAAGCACTCCTCCCTGAGGCACTCCGACTCCTGAAACCCTTGCATCATCTTTGTTTAAAGAGAAGTGCAGATTTCTCTGAGTAGTGAAAAAAATTACAAAGTTCACTAGCCGTTCAGGAGCCCTTAGTCTGATCAATTCCATTATAATTTTGGTAGGGTAAATAGAGTTAAACGCTCCCTTGATGTCTAAAGCTAGGGCAACCATAGACTTGCCCTCATAGAAGGATTGGTAGATCTCTGTGACCAAAAGACCGACAGCATCCATGGAGGAACGTCCTCGTCGGAAGCCAAATTGAAATATCGGAAGCCACCCTTCTCTTTCCGAAATGTGCTCCAATCTTTTGTAAACCATTTTCTCAAATAGTTTTGAGGCACATGAGGTCAGGGAGATTGGTCTCCATCCTCCATCAGGTTTTGGCAGAAATTTTACCAAGGTGTCTCGCCATGACTCAGGATATACTCCTCCAGTAAACATCTCATTCATAGTTTCAAGTAAAATTAGCTGAATTGAAATTGGGAGTTTTTGAAGAGTTTCGTATGTAATTGAATCAAGTCCAGGGGCCGAAGTGGTCTTTGAGTTCGTTAATGCCGTCATGAATTCTAGTTGTGAAAATGGAGCGTTAAGTTCATGCTCCGGGTTTAGTACTTCTATTGGACGATGAGAAACTGGGGGAATATCTTCCCTAACCAGGGAATCCTGCAATACCTTGATCTGTGTCGAGTCACGCTCGGTGTAAGAGTCGGAGTTAGGGGATTGAGCTCTTGTAATAAAGCTCTTGACCAAGCTCCATACTTTCTTGAGGTTATCATTCAAATTCAAGGACGCGCAATAATTCTTAAATGACTCTCTTTTAATTTTCCTTAATTCTCTTTTTACTTTATTATTAGATATTTAATAACTTATTAAGTTATTTCTAGACTGGTTTGTAAGATAGACCTTAAGGGCGTCCCTTCTTATGCTTATTAGCTCCTCGCACTTTTCGTTCCACCAGAGGGGTTGGGTTTTTCTTTTGCCTTTATGTGACCCGGGGTTAAATGCACCAAATTTTGTGAGTGTATCGAATATTAGATCAACTAGTTTTTCGTACTTGAGTTGGGGTGACAAATCTGAGTTTTCTAAGACTAGAGCAGGAGCTGAGACTTTCAAGTCCTCCCGAAATATAAGCCAATCAACTTTTTTTGTGTTTAATCTATGGGTACTTGATTCAACTGTCGAAGCTTTAATTGTGAAATCTATACTTATTGGGAGGTGGTCAGAGCCATATGAATCCTCCAAGATATCAAAAGCGATCATTGGTTGGACAGAGGCATGAGCAAAAAAGAGATCAAGATTATTAGCCACTTTACCAAGATGTGGGATATGTGTTGGGACGCTATCATTTATTGGAATCATTTTAAGCTGGTCAAGTGCAGACGAAAGTCTGTTTCCCTTACCGTCAGATCTAGAAGAACCCCAGTTTGGGGAGTGAGCGTTAAAGTCGCCACACACCAACCGACTGAATGAGCCCCCAGCCGGGCGAATTAGTTCAGACCAGGTTTGGATGGTGGGGTCCGTACCAGGAGGGGAGTATACCACAACTAACTCCAATAATCCCAGTCCCGGCGTGACTATCCTAATTCCCAAATAGTCTGTATGGTATATGTCATCAGGGTCCGTGAAATTAAATTCCACAGAGGAGGCTCTAATTCTTTTGTCGATGACAATGGCGACACCCCCCCCTCTGCCCTCGGGTCTATCCTTTCTATGGATATTAAATCCGAAAATAGAAAACTTTAATGTGGGGTTCAACCAAGTTTCCGTTATACAGACTATGTGTGGCTGAGCCTGAGAGATCAAGGTCTCAAGGTTCTGTTTTTTTGAAAAAACACTTCGAGCGTTCCAATTTATTATTTTAAGGTTTTTGTAGTACATTTTACTACGTGACAAAGCTGACTAACTATAAACTTATAGAAAAGTGAACTGTTCCATGACAGTTTAGATCCAAAAGTACAGACATCCAGATCAACATATAATCATGGACGGATATTGAGCAAGTGTATTATTTCTATTTCTATAGGGAAGCTCAAATTGAACCCTCTTGTACTTAATATTATGGTAATTAGTATTACTCAAATTGTTGAGTGACCCGTATTGGGGTTTAAATTGTTTGATTAAATCTAATATTCTTCTAATTTCAGATTTAGATATACTTTAGAAATACTATAAATCAAAATTTAACATAAAAATTAAAACTATCTACTAAAATCCTCTAAATGAATATACATATTGTACACTATCTACATTAATTAAACTCTTAAAAATAAAACAAAAACACTAAATGCTTATTGACTAATTATATATTTGTAACTAACTTTCAGTTTTCCCACAATTTTATTCTCCCCCTTCTCAATTTTTCTCCATTACAGATGCAGAGTTTTAGATTTTGGATCTTTTTTGGCTCTTTTGACTATTTTCGTCAGGAGAGCTTGACGCGGATGGAGAGGTATGTGCTCTATTTCTAAGAGTGCCCCGATTTGAAGTCCGATTTGAAGTCTGTGAGTTAGGGGTTAGATTATAATTCGCTTCCCTTTTATCCAGAAAAGCTCTAACTGCTTCAGACGCTTGAAAAATTTGAGAGGTTGCATTCCGTTGGCTCATGTAATCGACCGACCCTATATTGAGGGGTGATGGGGGAGCTTCAAAATTCGACAGACCAGACATTGGAGGGATTGTTGTACCCTCTTGGACCTGTTGCGAGACAGTTGTCAGGGATTGTTCTCCTTTAGAGTGGGAGGATCCTGTAGAGAGGTCCATAACTACCTCCTGCTCCGGACCGTCGGTATTTAATGTAAGAACCTGATCTACCCTTCTAATAGTTTGCTCTAAATTATCATAATGTTCTGAGTGTTGTTGAAAGTTTGACTCATTCTCGGTTCCCTCCTGATTTTGCGTTTGAGACTCAAGTAAAATATCCTCCGCTTCCTGATACCCGCAATTATTTAATAATCTGATTTGTCTAATTTCATTTTCTCTAATGTAAATTGGGCACTTTGATGAGGAAGCATAGTGAACCCCCTGGCAGTTGCAGCATCTAGCAGCATATAATCTATTTTCACAATTTTGAGAAATGTGATTTTCTGCACAAAATTCACATCGGGGTTGAGTTGATCGACATTGGATGCCGATGTGTCGAAATCTCTGACATTTAAAACAACGTACGGGTCTAGGTGTCAGTAATTGAACTGGGAATTCGTAAAACATTATCGAGAGCGATTTAGGGGGTGTTTGACCCGAAAAGGTGACCTCTATAGTGTCTAAAATTTGGCTTTGGTTCCTTAAAGAAATTCTACGCTTAATTGACCTTATACCTTTTATGTCGGTTTGACTTAATCTATTTACAATATCTGTGATTGAGTATTTGGGATCTATTTCTCTAATTAGAGCTTTAATAACTGATAATGATTCAGGTATCATTGTTTTATAAGATGCTGCTTTTAACTTTTGAGAGGTCAAAAGACTATTAGCATCTTTCAAAAGACTACAGTTTATTTTGACCTGATTCAATCCACTCCTTTTTATTTCTCTCCAACCATCGATTTCCTCATTAATTAAGTCGGCAAGAGCGATTGGGTTAAATTTACCTATATTGAAAGTATCCCCATCCCATTCCATTAGCACAATATATGGGGGTTTTGCGTTTTCGGGATATAGTGGAGAGGGGGGCAAATGTGGATTTGTCCAAAAGAGATAATCTTTTTTATGTATATTAGGGTCATAAAAAATTGGTGCATCTACCTCGGAGGATGAGTGAACTCTTGCTGCCCCCAGTCTTGTAGTGAGATCGTCATCACCAGTAATGCTTGTAAATGGGAGAGAGGTTGCAGCTGAGTTGACTGATTGTCGACTCCCCGAGTTCAATTTATCCTCATCACGAGAGTGTTGAGGGGGTACGTTGGCTTCGCCAGAAGTATTTATATTTGTTTTTTGTGTATGACCAAGGTTGACTCGGCCATCATCGGTCTGCATCGCGGGGTCTACGAAAAATTCTTTATCTAGATTTTGCTCCATGTTAAAAATTTTAATTTTAATTTTAGCATGAGCCACTGATAGTTCACTTCAATTTAGTGACATTTACTTTTCGTTGCATAAATTCGAAATCAAGTTCTGTTATTAAATACGAGTTTCTAATCAGATTTACTTATTAATTGAATATTAAAGTAACTATTGAGCCGAGTATATACTTATGATTGATTCAAAACTCATAACAATGGTGATTGACTCTACTGTGTTAAGTAAATAGGCATCACACACGTGTCTTATCAGTGGCAAACTTCAAAAAGAAAAAATTTTAATGTATATTATTAGTTAAAAAGAATCAGAACTCTGAAATCAAGAAAAAATTTAAAAATTAATCCAAAGACTATGACCATCCAAGTATGCCCAGAATTCAGCCTTATATTTATAAACAAATCTCAAATACAGAGCCTCACCCTTTTCTCACAAAAGTTTCAGTCAATTTCACTTTTCTTACAAATCATATATTATTCTAGTTATTCAGTAACCGCAATTCTTCAAACAAAACAAAAACCGTCAAAACAAAACAAAACTCTTGTAGAGATCATATCAACAAGAGATCAATCAGAAATCAATTTGCAAGGTCAACCTGCCATGGAACAGATACTAATTTAAGCAGATATCATAATGATTGAATATTAATATATAAATATATATTCAATCAGAATATCATGAATTATCCCAATTTGTAGCTTAATGGAATTTTATTTTTATTTTATTTATTTCTAGCTGCAATTAACTTTTAAATTTATTGTGATTAACAACTAAATACATACCGAAGTACTTAACAACTAAATACATACCGAAGTACTACACCACATCACACTTCACAAACGGACAGAGTATCCGAAATATTAGCAAATCTTTAATTGCTCTGCCTAAACAGTGCGGTGACTTTATTTTATTATTTCGAATGCATTATTGATTTCATCAAACTAAGAAGATCTTTAAATCGGAGTTTTGGTTATGTTATTTGGTTAAAGTTGTCCTTAAATTCTCTGCAAGGTTTAATCACTTTATTCTAGCCTTTGGGGTGCATTGACTGAATTCTTCTTTTATATTCCTACTTCCTTGTCCTCGATGATTTCACAAATTCAGAATTAAAGCCATCTCCATTGACCACGCGTTAAACGCCGGCTTTTCTCCAAACAACAAACACGATGTACATACGTTCACCTTAGATATAGATTGTACTTTAGTGAATTTCCAATTTACGTTTCGTTCTAGGTTTAAATTCCAACCAGTTCGAATTAAAACCAAACCAATATAAAATTATTTTCTATGTTTGACTTTGTTGCAAATGTATTTTCAAAGGAGCGACGCCAAAAGCGTCTTAATAGCGTGACTGATCAGAACCGAATCAGTTAGCGCAAGTTGAGGAACCGCCATCTACAGAGCGGCTTCGAGATCGAGGGCTACGAGATCGAGAACTTCGAGAGGTAGAACTTCGAGAGTTAGAACTTCGAGATCGAGAATTTCTCCATCGCCATAATGAAGATTCTTTTTCGCTTTAATATTTTTGAGGTCATTAACCGGGTCATCATAATTTGCACGTGACGCACCTCTAACATTTTTTGTTGGGTAACGCTCTCCGTCATTTTTTCCTTTTGTCTTACGACAAGGGGATCTTGAACGATGATGTGATGTAGCTTGATGCAACGATGTGTGGTGTAACGGCCTTCTGTCATTTTTAGACGAGGAACGTTCTCCACCAGAAAAACCTCCCTTTTTGTCACATAAGACATTTTTAGTCTATTGTAGCGTGACGCACCTCTGCTTGGGCTACGTTCGCCGCCACAATGTCCACTCGACCGCCTTTTCCTACGTTTGTGACGATCTCGTCGGCGTTCTTCAGATGCACGTTCGATATTATTCACTTTTTTCTTCAAATCTTTGATTTCCTCCAAAAGTTTTTCCATACTGCACTCAATTTAACGAAAAAAATTACTTTATTTTTAAGACAGCAAATTCGCGCACATGCGAGCTGGATCGCACAGAAAAGCGTAATGAACGGTAAGAGAGGGAGCGCTCTGATGGAGAAAATGAGAAGTAAAACTATGGCGCGCTGTTTTGAAAAATACTGTGAGTTGGATCGAGCAACTAGCGTTACTACAATTGATCTATTCGGACGAGACTACGAAGCATAATTAAAAAATATATCTTTATTAAATACACATGCGTAGTTACAAAAATCTAGATTTTAATTTTTTATTATTTTTTGTTTCTTTAGGTTATTAAAGCATCTTATTCTTCATACAACTTGCTCAGGAACACAAATTAAAAGATATTGTATATTTTAGGATACTGTAAAATATTCCCAGTGGGCAATCGAACGTTATAAACACGTTCTTAAAACGTCCCTTTATGTTCCAAAACATTGTGGAACATTGCACTTTGTTCATTTAACGTACACGGAAAGAAAAATCTACCTTTTGCAGTATGAAGGCAATCCCTACCTTTATCGCACGCCTCATTCCACGCTATTTAAGTTAGTCCACTACCTATANTTTATAGGTAGTGGACTAACTTAAATAGCGTGGAGTGGGGCGTGCGATAAAGGTAGATTTGCCTTCATACTACAAAAGGTAGCTTTTTCTTTCCGTGTAAGAAGAACATTTTTAAAACGTTCGAGGAACGTCTTATGTCTGGTCTTAGAACGTCTTTTTAGAACGTTTTTAGAACGTTTTAAAAACGTTTTACGGACGTTCTAAGAACGTTCCGAAACTTCCTTTGAAGTTTCCCATTTATGATTTGATTTAGTTATTTTATTTGAAAATCTTTAATCTTATTCACATTCTATTTGAATTTACTTATAATTTTTAGAGCTGTTTGAAAATATCACAAAATTTATAAATTAAAAATTGTGCTGCCGGTAGGACTCGATCTCGCGACCATTAACTTTACAGTCGGATGCTCTAACCACTGCACTACGCAACGTTTCTCGAAAAGAAAGTAATAGATGGCCGTTTTAAGTTACGCGAATTTTATAATTAATATGTTGTTTTAAAAATAGAAAAAATTATAAAATTTCTTGGTAAAATAATGAAAGTTTAAATTCTATTTTAAAAATATTTGAATTCTAGGAATAAAAAAAATCTTTGATGGGTCTTTCCAAAAATAATCGTCTAAACCCGGTTGCTCGATAATTTTCATTTTGCCTGAAATTAACATATATTGTTTTTGTGTGTAATTTAATTATTATTCAAGATTTTATATGGGGTAAAATACCTTTGATATCTATAGAGAAACGTTTTTAAAGATTTTTGTAGGTTAAAAAGTGGTACTTGCAGCATGTTCAAAAAATCTATTAAAAACCTAATTTTCATTAAAGATTTAAAGAGATTGTAAAAATGACTAACTTCACTCAAAATAAATCAAAACAAAAAAAATAAATCAAAACAAAAGTTAAATATTAATATAGGTTAAATCTGTATATTTTTTAAAGTTATTTTATTTAAAAACAAAACGAGGTTCCATAAAAATTTTTTTTAAAATAATTTATCTGATATATTCTGAGTTAAACTCAAAAAGAATTTTAATTTTATCCTTTTCTCCAAAGAAGATATTTAAAGAAGAAAATGACCAGTTAAGTGATATTCCAGAATAATTTATTTTAATACTTTAAATAAGGTTTTAATCAAAAGTTTTTATGCTTAAACATAAATTTAGTTATTCAAGATTATCATAATTTTAAAATCTCTTTAAATTTTTAATGAAAAATAGATTTTTAATAGATTTTTTGAACATGCTGCAAGTACCACTTTTTAACCTATACAAATAATCTTTAAATCCGTTTCTCTTTAGGTATATCATAGGTATTTTACCCTATAAAATCTTGAATAATAATAAAATTACATTCAAAAACAATATATGTTAATTTCAGGCAAATTTAACATTATTGAGCAACCGAGTCTAGACGATTATTTTTGGAATGACCCTAATTACGAAAATTGAAAATTTCCTTCGAAGTTTGGACTTATATTTTTTTTTACTTTACTTGGAAAACTGTTCACAAATCTAAAAAATTTTAATTGTTGTTTGATATTTTAAAGTTAAAATACTTTTTCTACATAGTATTTATAACAATTGAAGCATTGGGTGCAATAAGGGCTTATAGCAAAAAATGACGATCTGAGATATTTCAACTTAAAGTTTTTATATTATAATATTTCAAAAACTGTAAATGCAAATCATATGAACTTTGTTTTTGTTGAATTATCCCTTTATTAAGCTATCAAATTTAATTGTTAACTTCATTAAAAGTAATGGATAAGTATTAAAAAATTATTGTTTTCATAACCGGTTTATACGCCCTTGTTGCACCCAACCACTAAATGTTTTAAGCGTTAACAAAAATTTGATTTTAAACTTAAGATATCTTTAAATTTTTAGTATTTTTCTTTCTATTTCTTAAATTTAAAATTTTTAAACATGTTATTAAACCTTAACTCATGCCTAAATTGCAAATAAAACAGTTTTAAATGAAAATATTAAATATTTAAAAAAAAGTAAGATCTTTTGGTACTTCTTTTTTATTTTTTAAATGATAAAATAGATGTTGTTAGCTGAAAGAACTATATATTTGTTTTAATTATAATAAGTCCAAATGAAACAAGAACAGTTTCAGTTGCATCTGAACTTTCAGAATCACTTAAAT
>WNHD01001684.1:0-33661 GCA_011057455.1 Ganaspis sp. Gsp50 | reverse complement strand
AGTAGGGTTTAGATTATACGTTTTCCAAAACATGGATTGAACTGGATGCAAAGTAGGGTCTGTAATTTAAAATGTAGGAGCAAATGGACTTAAAGTAGGACCTAAATTTCGACTCGGGAAGTAATTCAAAGTTTGGATGAAGTAACTCAAACTTTGATTAAATTAATTCAAAGTCTGGATGAAGTAATTGAAACTTTGATTATAAAGTAATTCAAAATTTGAATGAAGTAATTCAAAATTTGAATGAAGTAATTCAAAGTTTGAGTAAAATAATTCAAAGTTTTGTAAAAATACTTGATAGTTTAGGTAAAATAATTTATAGAATTTGGGTAATATAATTGAGAAATTAAGCAGAGTAATTAAAAAATTGAATAGAGTAATAGAGAAAAATTATTTCAAGATTAGATATATATGTAGTTCAAAGTTTAGATAAAACAACTACGAATTTGGATAAAGTAATACAAAGTTTGGGTAAAGCAATTCAAAGTTTTGGTAAAGTTAATCAAAGTTTGTGTAAAGCTATTCAAAGTTTGGGTAAAATAATTCAAAGTTTTGGTAAAGTTAATCAAAGTTTGTGTAAAGCTATTCAAAGTTTGGGTATAATAATTCAAAGTTTTGGTAAAGCAATTCAAAGTTCTGATCCAGTAATTGAAAGTTTGGGCAAAGTAATTCAAAGTTTGGATCATGTAACACAAACTTCGGACGAAGTAACTCAAAGTTTGAGTAAAGCTATTCAAAATTTGGGTAAAATAATTCATAGTTTGGGCAAAGTAATTCAAAGTTTGGATGAAGTAACACAAAGTTCGGATGAAGTAATTCAAATTTTGAGTAAAGATATTCAAAGTTTGGATAAAATAATTCATAGTTTGGGCAAAATAATTCAAAGTTTGGATGAAGTAATTCAAACTTTGGTCGAAGTAACTCAAAGATTGAGTAAAGTAATACAAAGTTCGGATAAAGTAACTCAAAGTTTAGGCAAAGCAATCCGAAGTTTGTGTAAAGCTATTCAAAATTTGGGTAAAATAATTCATAGTTTTGGTAAAGTAATTCTAAGTTTTGATCAAGTAATTGAAAGTTTGGGCAAAGTAATTCAAAGTTTGGATCAAGTAACACAAAGTTCGGATGAAGTAATTCAAAGTTTGGACAAAGCAATTCAAATTTTGGGAAAAGCATTCCAAATTTTGTGTAAAGCAGTTCAAAGTTTGGGTAAAGTACTCAAAGTTCGGATAATAAAATTCAAAGTTTGGAACCATTCAAAATTTAGGTACAAGAATTCAAAGTTTAAGTGAAGTAATTCAAAGTCTAGATGAAGTATACTTCAAAGTTTTGTAAACACAATTCAGAGTTGGGTAAACATAATTAAGAGTTGGGTAAACACAATTAAGAGTTGGGTAAACACAATTAAGAGTCGGGTAAACACAATTTAGAGTTTGGTAAACACAATTAAGAGTTGGGTAAACACAATTTAGAGTCGGGTAAACACAATTTAGAGTTGAGTAAACATAATTGCGAGTTTGGTAAACAAAATTTAAAGTTGGGTAAACTGTTTTCGCGTTTGGGATGAAAATGGTGAGGTTATTGGGGAAATAAATTTGCCTAGGTGGTGAGAGATAATAACTTTATTCTTTTAAGTGGCTAAAGTGGGTGGCGCCATGAGTTGGAGGTGTTGAAAATTTTAACATAAGCACGTGGATCGCCACACAGGACGGACGCGCACGGCACACTCTTCTCGAGAAAAAGAAAAAAAGCAAGGAAGACGCATCGTATACTTAACGCATGTTAAAGAGTGGCTTTTAAGCCCTTCTGATTCTTCCCTAAGAAATTCAATCTTCACACACCGATTTCTTCTCAAATCCCGTCATTATTACTTTCTTTCCAATTTTTCATCTCCTTGGGAGACATTTTTAACATCACCTTCCTTTGCAAGAATAAAGTAATCATTTCGTTTTTAAAACACATTTTCAAGATCATCTTTCTTTGCAAGAAGAACGTAATCATTTCGTTTTTAAAACACATTTTTAAGATCATCTTTCTATACAAGAATAACATAATCATTTCGTTTTTAAAATACATTTTTAACATCATCTTCTTTTGGAAGAATAATATAATAATTTCGTTTTTAAAAGTGATTATTATACTCTTACGGTATTATCATTTTTATTATAAATTATTATCAATTATTATTATTAATGATAATAATAATAATAATAATAATAATAACCTATAATAATTTTTTATGCGCAGTAGTCACGTATTGTAGTTGCACATGTGCAGTAGACACCCATAATAGTTGCTCATGCGCAGTAGTGGACAATAATAATAGTTGATAATGCGCAATAGTCACCTATGGTAGTTTCTTATGCGCAGTAGTTATGAATTGTAGTTGCACATGCGCAGTTGACACTCACAGTAGTTACTCCTGCACATCAGTAGTCACCAGTAATAGTTAATAATGCGCAATAGTCACCTATAATAGTTTCTCATGCGCAGTAGACACATATTGCAATTTCACATGCGCAGTAGACACCCACAATAGTTACTCATGCGCAGTAGTCACCTATTGCAATTTCACATGCGCAGTAGACACCCATAATAGTTACTCATGCGCAGTAGTCACCTATTGCAATTTCACATGCGCAGTAGACACCCATAATAGTTACTCCTGCGCAGTAGTCACCTATGATAGCTATCTATGCGCAATAGTCACCCTAAACAAGCGCAGTAGTTAATTTTATTCATAAAAATGATACAGATAGGGCAATTAAGTGATAAACATAAAAACCGATTCCTAAAAAGTATTCCATCGCCAGATAGGTAGAATATAATAAATCTGGGATTATTTACTGATGTAGAAAAAGGTGAAGAAAGATTTGCCTAGTTTTTTGAGTAGAGTCGAGAAGGATGCTGGAAACGTGTGAAATGGTCTTGGGACTACCTCAATGAGACTCTAGAGAGTCAAAACGAGCAGGACTTGAGGGATCGGAACGTTCCAGTAAAATTCTTGAGAACTGGTGGCATATGTGAAAAAAGTGAGTTGCGCGGGCGCGACCGAGAGCGCAAAAGAGTGTAAGAGAAAGATAGAGAGGTAATGGACAGCGCGAGGAACGGTGTGCTCTGAAGGAGCATCTCGCGTTACGAAGACAAGAAACACAATGAAAAATGCAGTAATGGTGCACTGTCCTCGCATTGCTTGCGACAATTATACCCCATTATGCCCCACCTTGCAAGTCAGCTTATCCTCTCACCCCGATTACCGCTACTCTGCCATCACGTTAACTCCCTCCATCGATCCGAGATCAGGATGCTTTGCGGTAGGTCGCGTACGCATCACACTTCTTCTAATTTATTAAACCCTACTTTGATTTCAATCTCCATTGTAGTCAAAATATCCAGCTTCCGTAAACTCATTTAGTAAACAAATTACATACTCGCATTTTTCAAGCATCATTCTTGGGTATTTGTATTCAAATAATATCGTCATGTGAATGACTTGTAAATGACAAAGAATAATAAAAATAATAAATTGTAAATAATAATGACAAATTGTGAAAATAAATGAGCAAATTAATAAAATAAATAAGTAAAAACAATGCTTCGCTATGAGGAAGCAAAAACAAATTAATTTTGTATTTTTTTAATCTTGTGCGTAATTATTTACGTTTTGATTTTTTCTTAAATAAAATAAATAAATAAATAAAATTATTCTTATAATTAGAAACGGGTACAAGTGTGACGAATGCATGATAACAAGGTCACGTAGAAATTTTCTAGTTCGTGCCAAGATTCGATTTTTAGGATCTATAATAATTTCGAGGATGGGATGATATCGCTAAATAATAATCTGGGGTTTTCCCAGCACATGAATATTAGTCAGTTCTTAACTGCTTTTTAATAACATTTTACAACGTAATTGTTTATTTGAGAGAACTTTGTTGACAATAAAGTTTTTTCAGGTCGCAATAAAGTACAACTTATGTAGTTCATTGACATGTAACTTTTAGTCGATTAGATAATTGTTTTAGATAATTAGATAATTGATTTAGTTAATTAGACAATAGATTTCGTTAATTAGGCAATAGATTTAGTTCATTTGGCAATAGATTTAGTTAATTAGGCAATAGATTTAGTTAATTAGACAATAGATTTAGTTAATTAGACAATAGATTTAGTTAATTAAACAATAGATTTACTTAATTAAATAATTGATTAAATTAATTAGATGTATTGTTTCAAAGTGTTGCTATTAATTGGTGGTTTTTAAAATTGTATTAATGACATGTCGTCAACCATGTCATATTAATTATTCGTCATATAAATTAATGTGTTGTTTATGCGCAATTTATTAATGATACACCAGTACAATATTTCAAAGCGTATTCACACCATTTCTGTATGAAATTTTAAACAAAAGTTTCGTACTTTCAGAAAAACAAGTTTCACTATTTATAATTATTTATTTATATTATCTATTTATAAGAAATAAGAATAATTCGATTTATAAGAAATAAAGATAATTTTAACCAAAAGATTAGAACCAAAAAATGAACCAAGTTGTTAGTAAAGTTAACCAAGTCACTAATAAAGTTATCTAAGTTGCTAGTAAAGTTGACAAAGATGCTAGTAAAATTAACCAAGACACTATAGTAAAGTTAACCAAGTTGCTAGTAAAGTTGACTGAGATGCTAGTAAAATGAACCAAGTTGTTAGTAAAGTTAACCAAGACACTAGTAAAATTAATCAAGTTTTTATTAAAGTTGACTAAGATGCTAGTAAAATGAACCAAGTTGTTAGTGAAGTTAACCAAGACACTAGTAAAATTAATCAAGTTTTTATTAAAGTTGACTAAGATGCTGGTAAAATTAACCAAGTTGTTAGTAAAGTTAACCAAGACACTAGTAAAATTAATCAAGTTGTTAGTAAAGTTGGCTAAGATGCTAGTAAAATTAACCAAGTTGTTAGTAAAGTTAACCAAGACACTAGTAAAATTAATCAAGTTGTTAGTAAAGTTGACTAAGATGCTAGTAAAATTAATCAAGTTGTTAGTAAAGTTGACTAAGATGCTAGTAAAATGAACCAAGTTGTTCGTAAAGTTAACCAAGATACTAGTAAAGTTAACCATAGTACTCTTAAAGTGTACCCAAAAAGACTAATAACCATTTCATTCAACCATTTACTTTTGGTTAAAAGTAGCAATTGTTTAGTAGCAATTATTATGTTTTTTGGATGATCTTTTTACATTGTTTCACATAGTAAAAATACTTCTTATTACATACTTGACGACTACAGATATGTCTTCTCCAAAACGCATTTCGAATATTCAGAACAAAAACTACATTCTCCGATCCATATATATTGTTTTGTAAACTTTGTCAATTTATAAAAGTGAATAGAGAAAATAGTTAATCGAAATATTGAACCGTTACTAACGGATGACTAATAAACGTTCTTCGACTCGCACGACAATGACATCATGTTCTTGTGAGATCTCGTGCGAGTCTGTGTATTGGAGGGAAAATCTTGATGGTGGGAAAGCGTTTTTCGCCCACGTTATGAGGAAATCAAGTGATGCTCGGGGAATCCTCGGTTTCACTCTATCAATAATTGGCGAAATATGAGTTATTTGTTCTAAAGGAATTTCTGTTTTTTAATCAAATCATTCACGAGGTGGATAGTTAAGTTATTCAAGAAACACGTGCTGTCATCACAATAAATTATCGTATCTGATTTGGATGTTGGATGTTGGAAGTTACTGTAATCGCAATAATTACGAACCATCAAGACTAACAATAAAACTGAAGCATTGTTTTGTATTAGAAACTGCAACGTTAAAATTAGTCATAATCAGGATTAAAATTAGAGGCATAAAAATGTTTCTTGTAATGACTCCCGTAAGACAGCTTCAACTATAAAAGTATTTTAACTGTGAGCCTGTTTTAGTAACAAAATTTAGGAAATCTGGATTATAGTTCTGTTTCCAAACTCGATTATGTTTTTTTATATAAAGCAACTTTAAGTATAAGTTTGTTTTATCTATGAAATTATTTTAAGCATAAATCCATTTCAATCATAAGTTATTTCAAGCATACATCCATTTCGAGCATAAATCCATTTCAAGCATAAATCCATTTCAAGCATAAATCCATTTCAAGCATAAATCCATTTCAAGTATAATTCCATTTTTAAATATAAAAAATTGTAACTATATATTTTCATGGGTTTAACAGTTAAATAAATATTACTGTGAAGAATATAAAATTGCAGAAAGATATACGCCAAAGATTGTCAAGAATTGCAAAATGAGTTTATGAAAACTCAAGTGTCGTGGGGGACTAAAATTAGTTGAAAGTTAAATTGAGAGAAATGTTCGGGTAGCTATCAAATGCAAGTGAAGAGTGGTGATGAGATAAATTAATCGAAGCACGAGTCCTGCTTTTCCGGCCGTTAAAAACCCGCCATCTAATTTCCGCTGCGGCATTCGATCGCCGAAAGACAATTCAATGCCTTTAAAGATCCGAAAGTAATTGATCAATCTTCGACTATTTATCACTGAAATCTTTCATGCAACGACCATAAAAAGTCTAACTTTGAAAAATAATTTTTTCAAGAAAACAGTTTTTTTTAATAACAGTTTTTTACAATAAAATTCTTTTTTTCAATAAAATTATTTTCTTCAATAAAAAACTACAAAAAATTATTAATTAATAAGAAACTAAAATAACTAATAAACTAATTATTAAAAAACTATTAACTTTCTATAAAAAAAGATCTTCGGTAAAGAAAGAACTAACAGTTTGAGCCCAAAAAGGAAGTACAAAGGTTTCCTTTAAAAGAAGAACTGAAAATGGGAAAATCATTATATAAGAAATTATTTTTCTGTGTCGAAAGTAAAGAAAAAACTTTCGTATATAAGAATAATTTGTAGAAGGAAATTTCTTTGCAATTTGTAGAAGACTGAAAAAGAAGAAAATATTCCATTGAGAATTTTTCAAAACAGAATTATGGAAAAGAAGAATGTTTTCTGTTGAGATGGAAAATTGCATTTATAAGAAATTTATGTACAAAATAAGACGAGGATATTTTGAAGAAGAATAAGCTTCAACGAAGCATATCTTCAGGAAATCATATCTTCATCAAAAAATATTTTCGGCAAAGAATATCTTTAGCAAAGAATATTTTCAGTAAATAATATTTTCAGCAAAACATATCTTCAGCAAAACATATCTTCAGCAAAACATATCTTTAGCAAAACATATCTTCAGCATAAAAAAATATCTTTAGTGACGAAGAACATTTTTAATATAAAACAACATATTCAGTCTAGAAGAGTATCTTCAGCAAACAAGAATCTTCCTCAGCAAAGAAGAATTTATTGAACCAAAAAGACTACCTTCAGCGAAGAATATTTTCATTAGAACAGCTTTTAAAATAAAATATTTATAATAGATGAAGAAATTGTCAAAAGTGTAAAGATCTCCTAACAACTTCCTGATTACATTTCTATAAACCTAAAAATTAGCTAATTAAACGTAAATGAAGAGATTCTAATCACTGAGAAAATCAGCGAAATTTTCGCTGATTTAGATTTAGAGAGTAAATTTAGAAACTTTCTGTAAAATTAGATCATTTATCTAAAGCTCAATTTTTTAGCACAGGATGAAATTCTGTAGCAAAGAATCTACAACAGAAGCGAATCTTCTATATAATGAATGATAATCCCAAACAGATGAGAATCTTCTCGGCAGATGAGAAACTTCTATAAAAGATGAAGATCTATAGACGATAAAACCATTCTATAAAAGATCAATATCTTCTATAAAATATTGACATTTTCTATAGATTCGATAAAAAACAGAATATTCTTTCGATTAGTGATTAAAAAAAAGAATTTTCTATAGTCTTCAGAAAAAGACAATCTTTGAATAATTATTCTTCTTTTTGGAATCTCATAGAAACAATTATAGAATTCCCACAGAATCAATAAAAATTCGGATCAGTTATAGAATCCTAATCAATCAAAAATCGAATTAATTATAAAATTCCCATGGATCAATCAAAAATCAAATAAATTATAGAATTCTCATGGAATCGATCAAAAATCGAATCAATTATAGAACGAGTACAAAACCTTTTGTAGAATTCTTTATAACTGTTTTAGTCAGTGAAGAACTACAATTCACTGATTTGATCAATGAAAATTCAAAATCTTCTTTTTGTGGCCGGGTATGGCCAATTCAATCACACAGAAAATTCCAAATAATGTATAGTGATTGAATCAGTGAATCCTCACTGATTTCTCAGTGAGTCTCGCTGATTCTTAATGAAATTCTAATCACTGAGAAAATCAGCGAAATTTCCACAGATTCAGATTTAGAAAGTTGGCTTCTTCTGGTTATAAAAAAGACATGAGAAGACAGACTTCCGCAAAATCTTAGCACTTAAAATTAAATAACAAAAATAAATGATACTTTTGTAGCAAGAGAAAATTTCTAGCACTTTTATTGAACAAACAACAATAATTATAGTTTTATTTTCTACAAATTTCTACCTTCTTTTTACATCATTTCCTTTAAAATTATAATGCAATTATAATTCAGAACAATCTGGTACAATAATCGATATTGATCTTATAATCAGTATTTGTCAATTAATCAGTGTTTACCTAATAATGAGTATTTGTCTATTAATCAGTATTTCTCTAATAATCATTTATCCAACAATCGGTATTTATGTATACCAATCGGTATATTTCTACTAATCAATATTTATCTACCAATCGGCGTTTACCTACCAATCCATTTTAATCCACTAATCCTTATTTATCTAACAATCAGTATTCGTACAAGAATACAATATTCACCATCTACCCAAAAATATAATATTCCCTGTTTATCCAAAAACAAAAAATTCCTAATTCTTCCACAAACTAAGTATTCCTAATTCACCCACAAACAAAATAATCGCCCAAAAATATATAATATTCCACGTTTATCCAAAAGCATAATATTCACAATATTGTTTATAACTTGTTTCTAATATTATAAACAAGACATTCGCTATTCATCTAAAAGTATGCTCGACGATTTCCAGTTTCGAGAGAATAAATGTGTTGAACTTACTGAGCAATGGAAAGACAGTATTGGTGAATCTAGGAGATGATATCCTATGGTTGAATCTAGAACGAGTCACGAGAAACGGATCAGCACTAGGCACTTGTGAGTACGTTCTCAGGTCATTTTTCCAAGTTCTCGTATTTGGCACTGGATTAACATTAACTCTATGAATTTCAGGCCTACAACGCGTGCTCGACGCTGTCGAGGATTTCACCCCCGACGTCGTCAACGACAGAACCGTATCAGGCTTTATGCTCCGGTCGAAGACCCTGTGAACCGTAGTTCTCTGATCGCGGGTCAAAATAGCCTCCATTCTTGTCCTAGGATCACAACCAATCACAACATCTTCTGCACCAAGTCTCTCCATCATCACATCACCACCAAGTCTCTCCATCATCGCATCACCACCAATTCTCTCCATCATCTTATCAGCACCAATTCTCGCCATCATCTTATCAGCACCAATTCTCTCCATCATCTTATCAGCACCAATTCTCTCCATCATCTTATCAGCACCAATTCTCTCCATCATCGAATCAGCACCCAATCTTTTCATCACCACATCATCCTCAAATCTCCCCACTCTCGGGTCAGCACCAAATCTCTTCATCACCGGATCGACACCAAATCTCTCCATCATCGGATCAGCACCAAATCTCTTCATCACCAGATCGACACCGAATCTCTCCATCATCGGGTCAGCACCGAGTCTCTCCATGATTGGATCAGCAGGATTTTTCTCAATCACCGCATCCTTAGAAGTCATTGCATCTGCAGCGAGTCTCTCGATCATAATCGCATTGCACTTTATCACTGGCTCGCTCTTCTCAAGTACATACACTGAGGTTTGCTTTCGCGCCTCAAGATCCCGCACACACGAGCGCGTCATCATGCAAATGAGAGGAAGGTCTGATGGCTTACATGAGGCTAAAAAAAAGGTGCAAAATCGACAGGTAATCCAGAACAGACGCACAAGCACAGAAACGTTAATCAATTGACGAATTACTGCTTAACAATGTGTGCGAGGCCTATTAAAATCGACATTAAAACCTCTCTGAACAGAATCACAATCCGTTTGGCACTGGTCCCGGCACACGCGATGCACTGATTCTTATACGAGGGGGGTGGGGCAAGAGGGAGGGGGGGGCGATAGGGAGAAGGTGCTTGAAGGAGGTGGTAGCACGCGAATAAGATGAGCAACACCTATGGGTTACTTAAGGGTTGTTTCTTTCAAGGCCCGAGAGACCGGTCCTTTGGTCTGTACTACTTGGGCAGACGCAGAACGTGTCGGGCCGAGTGTCAAGAGGTGACTGAGTCTCGTGTCTCCAGGAGATCCAAGTGGTAAGTATCACCTCTCCTGTACGTGTGTTCGAGTTGTAGACAACGTACGATAGATGGGTAGGTAGGTAGGTATATGCACTGGGCAGGAGGAAGCCAGTCAGGTGAACAAGGCAGTCAAGCAGCTCGTTCGTTCGTTAGTAGGAGTGAACCTGCGAAACCCATGGAGGTGGAAGATGGACTTGTGACTATACCAATGTCGGTAGGTCGCTCCTCAGACCCTATTCTCTTTCTTCATTCTTCTCCCTTGCACCTTTCATCTTTCCCTATCTTTACCGTCTACCCTCCCTTCATCGTTCTGTCTCTTTCTTTTCAATGCCACAATGCTCTTCTTTAGACTACTCGAAATTGCTGTATTTCATCCTCATTTCCTATATCGCTGAAAATCGCAGTCATCGATCTGGGATCGAGAAACGAAATTTGATTTTGCGGATTGTTGAAAATTGTTTAGAGTACCTTATAGTATTTCAAATTCACAAGTGAATTGCAAGCACTTTTAAAAGTCTTTTAAAAGTACTAGTATGCTTGTACTAGAGTACTTGTGAGTACTTTTAAAAGACTTTTAAAAGTACTAGTACTAGAGTACTTGTAAGTACTTTTAAAAGACTTTTAAAAGTACTAGTACTAGAGTACTTGTAAGTACTTTTAAAAGGCTTTTAAAAGTACTAGTACTAGAGTACTTGTAAGTACTTTTAAAAGACTTTTAAAAGTACTAGTGCTTGAGTACTTGTAAGTACTTTTAAAATACTTTTAAAAGTACTAGTACTAGAGTACTTGTAAGTACTTTTATAAGACTTTTAAAAGTATGAGTACACTAGTACTAGAGTACTTGCAATTCACTAGTGTAGTCACAGTCTACTATAGTGGAATCTATCTTTACAATTCATTAGTTTGCAATCCTCTAGAGTATTTAAAATTCACTAGTGTTTTCAAAGTCTACTAGAGTACTTGCAATTGACTAGTGTAATCCACTAGTGTAGTCACGGTCCACTATAGTGGACTACATACTACATTTCACTAGTTTACAATCCCCTAGAGTATTTTCAATTCACCAGTATTGTTATAGTCCACTATAGTAATTTCAATTCACTAGTGTACTCATAGTCCATTAGAATACTTACAATTCACTAGTTTAGTCACAGTCCACTATAGTGTACTCTTTTCTTACAATTATCTAGTATTTATAGAGAAGTTAGAACAAGTTTACAGTCCTCTAGAGTATTTGCGATTCACTAGTATTGTTACGGTCCACTATAGTACTTTCAATTCACTAGTGTGCTCATAGTCTAACTTACAATTCACTAGTGTAGTTACAGTCCACTATAGTGGACTCTTTTCTTACAATTCTCTAGTATTTATAGAGAAGTTAGAACAAGTTTACAGTCCTCTAGAGTATTTGCGATTCACTAGTATTGTTACAGTCCACTATAGTACTTTCAATTCACTAGTGTGCTCATAATCCACTAGAATACTTACAATTCACTAGTGTAGTCACAGTCCACTATAGTGGACTCTTTTCTTACAATTCTCTAGTATTTAGAGCAGTTAGAACAAGTTTACAATCCTCTAGAGTATTTGCGAATCACTAGTATTGTTACAGTCCACTATAGTGGACTCTTTTCTTACAATTTTCTAGTATTTAGAGAAGTTAGAACGAGTTTACAATCCTCTAGAGTATTTGCGATTCACTAGTATTGTTACAGTCCACTATAGTGCTTTCAATTCACTGGTGTACTCATAGTATTTACAATTCACTATAATGTAGTCACAGTCCACTAGAGTACTTACAATTCACTAGTAAAGCCACACTCCACTGGAGTACTTACAATTCCTTAATGTATTTACAGTCCAATAGAGTACTTACAATTCACTAGTTTTTACACAGTCAACTAGAATACTTGGAATTCACTAGTGTAGGGACAGTTCTCTAGAGTACTTACAATTCACTAGTGTACTCACAGTCTACTAGAGTACTTACAATATTCTATAGTACTCTCACAGTCTACTAGAGTACTTACAATTCACTAGTGTTTACACAGTCCACTAGAATACTTAGAATTCATTAGTGTACTTACAGTCCACTAGAGTATTTGCAATTTAATAGTGTACTCAGTCTACTAGTGAAATGGAAGTACAAAAGGACTCTGAAAGCACTAGTGAATCATAGTTATACTATAATGGACTGAACATGAAATTCTGTCACAGTAAACTGCTAACTGTAGACTGTGATTACATTAGTAGATTGTAAGTATACTTGTAGATTGTAAGTGTACTAGTATATTGTAAGTGTACTAGTATATTATAAGTGTACTAGTATATTATAAGTGTACTAGTATATTGTAAGTGTTCTAGTATATTGTAAGTGTACTAGTATATTGTAACTATACTTAATAGACTGTAAGTATCATAGTGGACTGTGAGTACGATGTTTCATGAATACCCTAGTGAATTGTAAGCACGCTAGTGAACTTTGAGTACATAAATGGACTTTTTAGTATTCTAGTGGACTGGGAATAATGTACTGTACATATTGAACTACAAATACTGTTCTGTAAAAGAGGATTGTGAATAGTACTGCAAATATTACACTGCAAATATTACACTGCAAATATTGTCCTGGAAACAGCAAACATAATAATTAATTTCATAGTAACTAATTTTCATAGTAACTAATTTTCATAGTAATTGATATCATTTCATGATTCTATCACTCAGTGGTTTCTTAATATTTCTCGGAGAAATGATGAAATATTAAATAATTAATTAATCGGAGCGATTGTTAAATATTCAATAATTAATTACTCGGAGCGATTGTTAAATATTAAATAATTAATTACTCGGAGTGATTGTTAAATTCCGCTATATATATTAATTTCATAACAGTTTACAAACAGAGTACCATAAAGTCATAATAAAGTACAGTGTACAGTGTAGAGTGAAAATACTAGAGGAGCTTGAGTACACTGAAGAACTGTAAACATACTAGACCACCAGTAGTGAGCGGTGAGTACTCTAATAGAATATAAAGACTGAAAAGAACAGCGGTATGATACTAGCTGATGCAGCGATTGTAAAAGAAGCCAAGCACGTGGCCCTCACCCCGCTTTTCTTGAATCCTGAATACTCACCCCACCACTGAGCGACCTGTGTATTGCTTGGTTAGTTACCTCTTCCCTCGTCATCCCTACTCTTGAAGGCTCCCACCAGTACACCCACCTACTCGGATCAGAGCCAGCGCGACTCATTCATAACTCCCCGGCAAGAGCCGACCATCAACCCCCACCAAAAACGCTACCTTTCATCCCTACTCTCCCGCCAGTTCATGGATCCGCAACGACCACTGACTCATTCGAACTTTCATTCCATGAGGTCGCAGATCATCTCGCAGGTGAATTCTGATGATCTTCCTCCACCCCCATTTCAGGAGCTTGAGTCAAGACTTTTTCACTCTGCGAATAGAGGAATCATGATTCGAGGATAAAGTTGGTAGATTGTTGTAGATTTTTAGATAAAAGCGAGATTTGTTAAAATATCTTAATTTCATTTCCCGGTTGGGAAAGGGACGCCCTGGGAAAAAGGGGAGATTGATTGATTTAGAATTTGCAGCTTGAAAAGAAGACAAGTCAAATCGAAGATTGAAAATTCAAAATGAAGCTGTTCAACTCGAAATGAAGATATATCATTCAAAATGAAGACATACTTTCGAAATGAAGATATACTTTTCGAAATGAAGATATATTTTTCAAATGAAGATATACTTTTCGAAATGAAGATATACTTTACGAAATGAAGATATATTTTTTCAAATGAAGATATACATTTCGAAATGAAGATATACTTTTTCAAATGAAGATATATTTTTCAAATGAAGATATATTTTTTCAAATGAAGATATACATTTCGAAATGAAGATGTGTTTTTTCAAATGAAGATATATTTTTCAAATGAAGATATATTTTTACAAATGAAGATATACATTTCGAAATGAAGATGCATTTTTTCAAATGAAGATATACTTTTCGAAATGAAGATATATTTTTCAAATGAAGATATACATTTCGAAATGAAGATATACTTTTTCAAATGAAGATACACATTTCGATATGAAGATGCACTTTTTCAAATGAAGATATATTTTTCGAAATGAAGATATACTTTTAGAAATGAAGATATATTTTTTCAAATGTAGATATACATTTCGTAATGAAGATATACTTTTTCAAATGATTTAATTATTTATTTATTTGTTATTTATTTATTATTATTTATTATATTATTATTATTATTATTTATTTATTCAAATATTTCGAAACGAAGATATATTTTTTCAAATGAAAATATATTTTTTTAAATTAAGATATACATTTCGAAACGAAGATATATTTTTTCAAATGAAGATATACATTTCGAAATGAAGATATACTTTTTCAAATGAAGATTTACTTTTCGAAATGAAGATATACTTTTCGAAATGAAGATATATTTTTTCAAGTGAAGATATAGATTTCGAAACGAAGATATACTTTTTCAAATGAAGATATACTTTTCGAAATGAAGATATATTTTTCAAATGAAGATATAGTATTCGAAATGAAGATATACTTTTCGAAATGAAGATATACTTTTCGAAATGAAGATATATTTTTTCAAATGAAGATATACATTTCGAAACGAAGATATACATTTCGAAACGAAGATATACTTTTTCAAATGAAGATATACTATTCGAAATGAAGATATACTTTTCAAAATGAAGATATACTTTTCGAAATGAAGATATACTTTCGAAATGAGGATATACATTTTGAAACGAAGATATACAATTTAATGAAAATATATACAATTTGTCAAAAATATACGATTAAAAAGTATCATAAAATGCACTAATGATTAATTAAGAGGCTAAATAAAAACATATAGTTCTCCTCGAGTCGAATATGCCTATTTTTTCTGACACTTTAGAAGTGACTTATTGTTTGAGAACAAAGAAGAAGCTATGTATTTTTAAAAACTGTTTGGAAACATCACAATTACATAGATTTTATATAATTACCTCGTTTTTAAACAGTTTTCAAAGATACGTATAGTTTCTACTCTAATGTTCTGAAAAAATATGTAACTTCTAAACTTTCAGAAGAAGATGGAATCAGAAGAAGATGATCAACTTGGGGTGAACTATTTTAGTCTAATGAAAAAATGAAATTCAAGCAAAGATTTAGAATTAAAATTACACCGTTGAAAAAACTCTGATAAAAGAATTCTGTACCTGAAATATAATAGAAAGAAATTCGTGCTTTTTTACAGAAACTCATTAAATTTATAGAAAAAAAATATTCTGAAAGTATAGAAAAATGCACTAATTTCTAAAGAAAATAATTTGCATAAAGTATAAATTTCGAAGATCTGTATTAATCGGAAGGTAGTGTTCTAAAACAAATTCCAGTTATTGATGAGGAACTTTTGCAGAAATAGTTCTCGATTCACAGTATTTCGAAAAATGCTGAGTTCATCATCACACACCAGACAAGGTACAACTTTAATTGACTGATAATGACTCGACACACACAAAAGCTGCGTTTTACGATGACATTTTCTTTTCAAATTGAAATACTAGATTTCTAAAGCTAAAGAATTGTTTCTATTTTCATGATTCGAAAATGTAGAATGTATTTTTCGAGCCTCGTTGATCACTAGATCACACAAATTAAGAAAATTGATAAAAAAGTAAACAATCCCTATGAGGAAGCAAAAATACTTTTTCTGAATAATTTGAATAATATTAAATTGAATATTCCAAAATGTAAGTGCTTCGGAGAATAATTTTTAGAATAGTCTAAAAATAGTGGATAAATGAATCTTACGTATAGCATCTTCAAGTTTACAAATCAATCAAAATCTTTTGATTAAATGAAATTTATGGAAAAGTTTATTTCTGTTGACGACATTTCATTCTTAGCGAACGAATTGCATAATCATTTGTAATTGTAATTTTCATTCAAAGATAAGTACAATTAGGTTAAAAGTAAAATTCGTATTTCTGATACCTTTTATTAAAGTCCATTGTATAAAGTAAATTGTGGGTGGAATTGTATACATAAATAAACGATACGCAGTTAACCAGCTTATAATTTAATTAATAATCTGCGCAGTTTAAATTGTGCATTTTGAATAGAACAAAGCTTTAACGTTCTTCAAAAACAGTCCATTTGCTCATGAACGTTCCACAATAGATTTTATTGTCCATAAAATAGAATCTTTACGTCGACTAATTAACATCGATTATTTAATTTCAATCTCGACCAATCAATGCCAATTTAATTCAAACAATATTTCAGAAAAGCCAAACTTTCTCAGATTTAATGGAGTTGCGAAGGAAAGGAAAATTATATCCTGGAATTTAACCCCGCTCATGTTTTTTCGTAGGATCATAGAATCAAGGATCAATACAGAAATAGATCTATTTTATTTTCAATCATCGAATTTGAACTCGTGCCTGGTATAGGAGCCCCATTGAGGAATCTCACGCATCTGCTTGGCACGCTTGAAAAGAACTGTATGGATGCACGCAGGTCTAAACTCTAAACCTGCCCCCGCAGCTGTGCTTTTGCGGATTCTTTTTATTATTGGTACGCGGCTCGTTCTTCTAATCTACAAGACTGATCTCAGAGGTCGACGTAAATACTAATCGCAAGCGTTACCTCCTCGAATAACATTCATATAGGGATGAGGAAATAATATAAATCCACATCTCTCCAATTTTGCAGATTCCAATCAAAAATTCACCAAACGAATGGACATTTCGTTACGAAGATTTATTCTTTGCGTTTATTAAAAAATACAAATTACAAATTTGGAGTAAACAAAAATAGACAATGTTTGTATACTTATTTTTCTATTCTATTAGATTTTTTGTTATTCTATCCTGTTTTATTATCTTCTATTTCGTTTTACTCTCTTATTCTACTTTTTTTACTTTTCTATTTTATTCTCTTCTGTTTATTTTCTCATCTAATGTGTTTTACTGTTTTTTATTTCGTTTTACTCTCTTATTCTATTTTGTTTTGACTTTTCTATTTTATTCTCTTCTATTTATTTTCTCATCTAATGTGTTTTATTGTTTTTTTTCTATTTGATTCTCTTCTATTTGATTCTCTTCTATTTGATTTTCTTCTATTTGATTCTCTTCTATTTGATTCTCTTCTATTTGATTTTCTTCTATTTGATTCTCTTCTATTTGATTCTCTTCTATTGTACTTTATTCTCTTCTAATTGGTTTTATTATCTTCCCTTTTGTTCTGCTCTGTTTTGTCGCATCCTTTTCTATTCTATCGGCTTCTTTTTTATTTAATTTTTTTCTATTCTATTACTCTATCCTTTCTCATCTATAAATCAAAACTACATAATATTTATGAACACAGAAGCAATTAGAAATGAAATCTACGCAATTTGGAACCATTTAATGTTGATCCAGTCCAAATAATTTGGAAGCTTGTAAAATTAAGCACATTTGAAAATTGAATTTTATAAAGGAATAGTTTAAAGTAGAAAGCGCTAAAATGAATTTGAATGTAAATATTGAATATCCAATAGAAGCGTGGATTTTAAGATCATCTGAATTAAGAAGCGTTGAAAACCGAGCGTTTCTAAATTTAGAATCTCCTTAAAATCAAAAGTGTTCAAAATTGCACGCTCGGGACGATAAAAACTTAAAATATTATTTTTAAAACGAAGAAAGTATACTTCGTAAAAAATGAATTTAAGCTTAGGAGCAAAATACTCTCAGCAAAAAGAAAAAAGAAATTGCGCTGAGCAAATACAAAAAATACACAGAGTAAATAAAAACAAGATGCGTAGCAATAAAAACGCTTAGCAAAAAAGATGTTTAGCAAAAAAAGATGATTATAAGAAACACGCTTAGCAAAAATAGACGCTTATCAAAAAATACGCTTATCAAAAAAAGACGCTTAGCAAAGAAGGGCTCTTAGCAAAAAAGACGCTTAGTAAGAAACGAGGTAAAAAAACGCTTATCAAAAAAAGACGCTTATCAAAAAAAGACGATTTGTAAAAAGAGTAAAAAACGCATAAAAAAAAGACGCTTTGCAAAAAAACGATTTAAAAATAAAGACGCTTAGCAAAAAAAGACGCGTATAAAAAAGAAAATACATTTAATAAAAAAAGAAAGAAAAGTAGAAGGCAAAAATGAAAAAAAGCAAAGGATTTACTTGATAAATTAAAAACAATTTATAAGGAAGTAAATATATGCTCTATTTTTAGAAATCCATAAATGATGACTTAACGCTCGTCTTTTTGTGTAAGAAATATTTCGAGTATAAGTAACCAGGAAGTTGTGCGCTCAAGAAAAAGAAGCTTGTCTTAGTCATCCTGGAAAATCCCGGAAAAGAACAATTTATTGCATGAACTAAATTCTTGTACGATTTTTTATTATTTCTCAAATACTGATCTACCGTAATTCGTCTTGCATAATTTTTACACGCGTCAAGATTGACTCCCACGTAAAATAACGTTTTGTATAGAAACCTGACGTATTTCACGCCACTTTTATAGAAAATTTTAAAAAGGTGTTTTTTAAATATTTATATTTCCTATAATCACGAGATTATAGGAAGCACCTACTTGCACTTTTAAAAAAGCAACTTGCCACTTCCTAGAACGAACGGTGCTTTTATGAAACGACAATATCTAGAAGAATTCGCCACCTAATCAAGTTAAGAGCTGAAACTACCTTTTCATTAATTGCACTTCGTGATCATTAAATATTTAGTCTGCGGATCAATTCTTATTATTTTTAGAACTCAATTCAATTAATTAATTAATTATACTTTTGTAGGCAAAATTAATTTTGAATCCAAATGTCATCTTCAGTTTTGAATCCTAAAGTCAAATTTAATTTTGATTCCTAAAGTCAAATTCAATTTGAATCCGAAAGTCAAATTCAATTTGAATCCGAAAGTCAATTTTAGTTTTGAATCCAAAAGCGAAATTTAGTTTTGATTCCTAAAGTCAAATTCAATTTTGAATCTTAATTTTGAATGCAAATGTCGTTTTAAGTGCGAATTAAATTTTGAATCTTTTATCGAATTGTAGATAAAAGTGTATTCAATTCGAAGGGAAATTTTTAGTCGAACATCGTGATTCATTATTCATGAATAAAAAGATTTGGATCTTATTGTGTTACTTGTGACGCGAGTGTCATTGACTTTAGTCCTAAACGTGATTATCGAAGAGTGACCTGTTAAAAGAAAAATGATATTTGATTTTTTCTTTGACGCAGAAACATAACCTTTTGGTTGCCACTTCCGGAATATGTGTGGAAGCTAAGTGGATCGTCGAGTCATGAATTCCGTAAAGTAGTATTGAAGAAAACGGAAGTGATGATTTGTTAGGATTTACTCCGGTTCTTAAATCAAAGAAGGCTTCGAGAGATGACGTGGCGTTTCATTAACTCTTACGAGATCTAGAAACTATTATAAAAATATCCACGAGACTAAAGAAACTATTTTATTAACAAGATCTCTTAGTGACTATCAACCTGCTTCGAGAAATTCAATTCTATACTTGGATTTCCGGTTATTAATTATATTCTAAAGTCAATTTTCCCTCGATAATTAATTTATGGAGTATTTTATTTTGTACTATTCTATAGTGGCTTTTTTAATTTTTTTATTACTTTTCTATTTTACTTTTCTAATTTTCTATTCTATTTTTCATTTCTATTTTACTTTTCAATTCAAGTTTTATATTTTACTACACATTTTGTTTTGCTTTTTTATTTTACTTTTTTATTTTACTTTTTTATTTTACTATTTTATTTTACTATTTTATTTTACTTTTTTATTTTACTATTTTATTTTACTATCTTATTTACTATCTTATTTACTATTTTATTTACTATTTTATTTACCATCTTGTTTACTATTTTATTTTACTATTTTATTTACTTTTTTACTATTTTATTTTACAATTTTATTTACTTTTTTTATATTTTATTTCACTCTTTTATTATAAGTTCCATTTACTTATTGAAAATACCGTTCACAATAAACCTTTTAATTAAAAATGTTACTACAAATAATTGAGATTAATTTACAAAAACGAAATACTAATCAGCAATATTTACTTAATTTCACTTTATTAATTACAAATGTTACAACAACAAAAATATTAAATAAACTCACTTTCAAATTCAACTAACAATTTCTATTTTCCTCAATTTTTGGAGGTTTGAATGACTGTTGATAAAATTATTGATGAGATGAATACTAGCAATATAATATACAGTTAATAATATAGATGACGCAAAGGAAAGAAAAATAATGAAAATTTGAGTGCATTAATAATAAAGTAGTAGTATTGACTACGAGAAATGAGTAAACATTTTGACAGTCGTGTTGCAATTGCGTCAATTTATGTTAAAACATTTTTTAAGACCTTAAATAACGTCAGAGTTTGGCAAAACGTTTCTTTAATTGAAATTATCGAACCGCAAGGAATAATAAACCAACACGTGTACAATTATTATGATATTTATGGGAATATCTACTTATTTATATTTTTATTTATTTACTTTTATTTATTTATTTATTTCTGTGGCTGACCTGACGCGCACTTTGCAAGCGTTGTTTTTTAGGAAAAAAGTGCATTTACGCAAGTTGTTGTGCAGAGCCCGGACACTATTTTTTATTATTATTTTTGATTACTATTATTGCTTTTGTTATTATTATTATTATTATTATTATTATTATTTTACTATTATATTATTATTATTATTATTATTATTATTAATATTATTATTACTATTATTACTTTCCTAAAGAACATAATTATAGAAAATATAAATAAATTATATTCGAGATTATATTACACTCAACTCTATGAATAGTGCCACCATGAATAGTGCCACTTTTTAGAATTTCAGCTCGAATGTTACCCACTCTTTGGTGATCTTATCATAAGTGCGACGTAAATACTTTAACCACACTCGAGAGTAAAATCCGTATTCCAAGAAATTTTTTTTGCAAATCTAAAGCACTATTCATAGAGTCGACTGTATAAAGTATTTTATTAAACCGAGAAGCTATTGTATTTTATATAAATGAATTTTGATCATAACGCACCAATAGTACATTTCTTTAGTTATAAACACAGCAATTAAAATCTACTTTAATTTGTTCCGAGAGTAATTAGCGCGATCATAATGTGACATAAATAACGAAGAGAGATGTTACTCCCACGCGTTATGACATGAGAGTATTGTATGTTTGTTTTTCAGCTGATTTGTAATAACCGGGTTAAGTGGTGACTAGTGTTACGTAGAAAACATAACTAAGGTCCACATCGTTAAAATACACGCCTAATTAATGAGTCAACGTTATCATTCTATTCCCCTGAAAACGCACCTTTTTTCAAATCTCAACTTTTTTTTCAATCCCCAATCTTTGAATGACTAAGAACAAAATTCCGTTAATATTTATTACCATTAATATTTACCGTTAATTTATTATTTATTATTATTTATCATTATTTATTATATTATAATATTATATATTATTTGTTATTTATCGTTATTTATTATATTATAATATTATATATTATTTATTATTTATTATTATTTATTATTATTATTTATTATTTATTATTATTTATTATTATTATTTATTATTATTTATTTACCGTTTTATTATTACCGTTAATATTTATTTCTTCATATATTTATTAACAAAATTATTTTTTTTTTCAATTTTCATCAAATACAAATAAATATTACTATATTTATTATATAATTTCATATTATTCAATATTATATAAGTAAATGGTTAAATGAAATTATTACTAGTCTTTTTGGAGAAATTAATGACTACTTAGTCAACTTTACTATCCCTTTGGTAAAATGGACTAAGTAGTCAACTGTAGTACTTTCTTGGTAAAATTTACTAACTACTTAGACAATTGTACTATCTTTTTGTTAAATTTACCAAATAGTTGGTCAATATTGCTAAATATTTCGTTAAATTTACTGACTATTCTATTGACTAGTTTTCTTTGTTAAATTTAAAAAATAGTTGGTTAACTTTACTAGTTCATTGGTTAAACATACTAAGTAGTTTGTTTATTTATTCAAGAATTGGTCAAATATACTAAAAAGTTGGTTAACCGCACTAGTGTTTTGCTTTAAGTTTTCTAAGTGTTTGATAGACTTTACTATATTTTTGGTTAAACTTACTAAGCAGTTGGTTACATTCACTAAAAAGTTGGTAAACTTTACCACTATTTTTTGACTAAACTTACTACGTAGTTGGTTACAGTGACTAAAAAGTATAGGTAAACTTCACTACTTTTTTGGTTAAGTTTACTAAGTATTTGGTCAACTTTACTATATTTTTATATTTAAAATATATTAAATATTTTTGGTTAAAATTACTAAGTAGTTGATTAACTTTATCAAGTAGCTAGTCAACTTTACCAAACAGTTGATTCAATTTATTACATATTCTATTAACTAGTATTCTTTAATTCTTTAGTATTCTTTAATGCTTTAATTTACTAAATAGTTGGTTAACTTTACTACATATTCTATTAACTAGTATTCTAACTAGTATTCTATTCTAGTACTTTACTAAGTGGTTGGTTACATTTGCTAAAAAGTAGGTAAACTTCACCACTTTTTTGGTTAAGTTTACTAAGTATGTGGTCAACTTTACTATATTTTTGGTTAAAATTACTAAGTAGTTGATTAACTTTATCAAGTAGCTAGTCAACTATACCAAAGTTGATTCAATTTACTACATATTCTATTAACTAGTATTGTTTGTTAAATTTACTAAATAATCGGTAAACTTTACTACGTATTATATTAACTATTATTGTTTGTTAAATTTACTAAATACTTGGTTAACTTTACTAGTTTTTTTGGCTAAAAATACTAAATAGTTGATGATCTTTATCAAGTATTGGTTATGTTTACTAAAAAGTTGTTTAACCGCACCACCGTTTTGTGTTAAAGTGTACAAAGTATTTGGTCAACTTTACTACAGTTTTTGGTTAAACTTACTAACTAGTTGGTCAACTTCACCAAACAGTTGGTCAACTTTACCAAATAGTTGGTCAACTTTACCAAATAGTTGGTCCACTTTACCAATCAGTTGGTCAACTTTACCAAACAGTTGGTCAACTTTACCAAATAGTTGGTCCACTTTACCAAGCACCTCGTAAAGTTTACCAAATAGTTGGTCCATTTACCAAACACCTAGTAAAGTTTACCAAATGCTTGATTTTACTCTACTTTTTGTATAAATTAACAAACTAGTTGGTAAATTTTGCCAGTTCTTTCAATTCTCGATTGAATAAAAATTGAGGAAAAATGGCATGCGCACAGCTACGGTGAAAAAAAGTTAAACGCTTTCGAGGAGAGCTTTTGTAGAGGTTCGTTGCACTCGGAGGATGTCACACATGCTGAAGAAGAGACACGTGACATTTAAGAAGCAGTCGGTGTGTTCTGTTGTACAAAACGTGCAAAATTCGTGGAGTATTCGCGACGAGGAACTTATTCGAAAAAAGGACGTTTGAAACCGGTCAAAGTGGAAAAGGCGGGAGCAATTTCTCGTTGGAGTAATTATCGATTCGTGTGGTCCGCGATGTAAGAGGTTGGGGACAAAAGAAGCGGATAGAGACATCGGTCACATTCCGCAGTATACGAAGGCACGCGGATCATTCTTTCTTTCTCTCTTTCACCATCGTCCTCTCCTTTCACATTTCTCTCTTACTCTGCTCTGCTTAACATTTTCGGCCACGATGGACCACCCAGGATTTTGTTTCGACGCAATATGCAATGCGTGCTGTATATCCACCAACAAAAAAGCTCATCCCAGAAGAATCGATCCAAACCATCAACAGCCCAAAAAGAAAATATTTTGCAATTTTCGAATTGCGCCGACTTTACGTTCAAGCGCTCTTTTTCGCCCTTTTTCCGAAAATTTGGAAAGCCTTTCTAAACGTTTGCAAAGATTCCTCTGAAATTAGAAAAGTAATCTAGAAATGGGAAAGGTATTCTGAAAATTGGGAAGGTGATCTAGAAATTGGAAAGGTAATCTAGAAATTGGAGAGGTGATCTAGAAATTGGAGAGGTGCTCTAGAAATTGGAAATGATAGTTAAAAATTAGAAAAGGACATGCAAAAATTAGAAAAGGATATTCGAAAACTGGAAAGACTTTCCAAAAACTGAAAACAATTCTTTATAGTTAGACACAATTTTTTATAGTTAGAAAAACTTTGCTATGATTTCAAACGCTTTTTCATTATTAGAAACACTTTTCTATGATTAGAAACACTTTTCTATGATTAGAAACACTCTTCTATATGATTAGAAACACTTTTCTATGATTAGGAACACTTTTCTATGATTAGAAACACTTTTAAATAAGTAAACAGACTTTTTCGTAACTAGGGAAACTTTGATATAATTAGGAAGACTCTTCTATGACTAAAAAGTACTTTTTTGAAATTTGACAATTTTCGAAAAATTTGCCATTTGGAGTAAAATATCGTAGATAGATGTTCACGCTCACCGGAGATGAAACACATGGAAGTGACGGGCCAATATTTTTCGTGAAATATCCGCTTTCATTTGTTGTTGACGATGTTTTGATTTTGTCTATTTTTTTGGTTATAATGTCGATAAGTTTACATTTCTAATTTATCACTGGATGTTTCAAAAATTGTTTGCTAAAAATTGTTTCTGTGACGTTGAATTCAAATTTGTATCGATTGAGAAAATAAACAAAAGTGATTTTGTGGGATTGATTTCGACAACTCGTGTCATCTGTTGCTGCAAAACGCATAGAGAAACATTTGTATAACGTCAATTAAGTCACAATTTTGTATTTAATTTATAAACATTTTTCACACTTTTATCATTGAATTGAGATTCTCAAATGCAATTTCCAAATATGCTGTTTTTATTCAGGTCGTATTTATACTTTTAAATAATTTTATAATGTAACTAGCAATAGGTCGTATTTACTTTTAAATAATTTTATGTAATTCATGAAGGAAAACCACGAAAGAATGCACGATTTTCAGAAATAAGGTAATTTGACAAAATAATTACGAATTTGAACTTAATTTTGAATTGAATCTGAACTTGGTTTGGAATTAAATCTGAAATTGATGTTGAATTAAATTTGAAATTGCTATTGAATTAAATTTGAAATTTCTTTTGAATTAAATCTGAAATTTACTTTGAATTATATCTAAAGTTGATTTTGAATTAAATCTGAACTTGATTTTGAATTAAATCTGAACTTGATTTTGAATTAAATCTGAACTTGATTTTGAATTAAATCTGAACTTGATTTTGAATCAAATCTGAACTTGATTTTGAATTAAATCTGAACTTGATTTTGAATTATAAACTTGAACTTGATTTGGAATTAAATCTGAACTTGATTTTGGATTAAACCTGAACTTCATTTTGGATTAAATTTGAATATGAATTCCATTAAATATTTTTATTTATTTTAAAGATTTATTTTAAAATAAATCTCAACTTAATTGGTAATCAATTTTTAATAACGCATTAACGATTATTTACCGAGCCGAACGAGGGGTGTGAAAAAATTGCAATTTGCACTCCCGAAAGTACTGAGGTTAAGAAGCAGAATATCCGCCAAAAAATCCAGCTCCATGAAAAAATAGGATCACTTTCATAAATGAGCATTTCACTTTACAACTGTCCGACACATTAAAAAACTGATAATACGGATTAGACACAGGATATTAAAAAATATCGCGATCTAATTAGTTCTAAACACCACGAAGAAATTTTAAAATTCACTATTTAAAACTCCAAGTGGAAACCGTATATTCTCCTCGACAGAAAGTACAAAACTGATATTATTAATGGAATTGTGTACATTCATTATTTACATTCAAAACATGCAAAGGCAATGTAATTGTTTCCTGATTCACACGACGTTTCAGACTTATATTTATACACTCTTTAATATTTAGTAAATAAAATGATTTCACGGTATCTTGAAAACTCATTTTAGATGTGTATAATAAACATTATACAATTGTTTTTGAAAATTGTATAAAATTGTAAATTGTAATTTTCTGGGAATTTAAACATTTTTAACAAAAGCTTTTTTATGGTTTATCATTATTTTTATTTGTTTTTGGGACTTAAGATTCAATTTTTAAGATTTTTAAACATTCTTTTTTTATTATTATCTTTTTAATAATTGTTGTATTATTACTGTTATAGTATTATTTTTAACAATATTGCAATTCTTCAACAAATTAGTAATTAAGTAACGTAATTAAGAAAAATAATTATTATTGTTTATGTTTTAAGAAACAAAAGTTCGAGTGAAATTTACAAATCGAATTTCAGATTCCATTTATAAAATTAAATATTCCAGCTCGTATTCAAGAGGTGTTTTCAAAACAAACATTCTGGAACAATAATTTCTTGTAAAATGTTTGTATTTGCTTTTTGTTGCATATTTAATTGCACTAAATAATTGGAAAGTATCATTTTTTACATAATGAGTTAAAAATGATAAAAAATAATCGGAAAGTATCATTTTTTACATAATGAGTTAAAAATGATAAAAAATAATTGGAAAGTATCATTTTTTACATAATGAGTTAAATATGATAAAAAATGTTTAAAAAAAAATTCGACAGACTCTAGTACTTTCTTCCTGCATTATTGCAGAAAGTTCTTTAGTGGAATCTGAAGCAGAAGGCAACCGGGGTTATTTTCGCCTCAAGTAGAACCATCTAGATGGTCTAAAGTGGTTGATCAGTTTTGGCGAACAGTATAGGATATAGAGGATATACTACCAAGACACAAAATAGTCACCACTTGCTCTTCCTCCTGCTCAATTAATTTCTACGTGTCTGTCAGTATTTTTAGCGTGTGATCCATGTGTGTGAAGATGGAGTAACACTATTGTAGGGAAAGCATTTACACCGACAATATTGCTGACTGGTATATTAGGTCATCTCGCAGGCTTGGCTTGCATAAAGATGAAGCGTTTCTGTCACCAAACGCCAAGCCTCACTTCCTAATCATTCTTAAATTTAAAAAATTTAAAAACATTCTTTTTATAACTATCTGTTGTTTTATTTTTTTATCTGCTTCTTTTTCATCCTTTTCTATACGTATTTTCTATTTAGAAGATTAAACAGGTTAAATTTTAACGCTGTCAAGTTAAAACGATTATAATTCAAGTTTGGATATATTCGAGTTTGAACACATTTAAGTTTGGATATATTAGAATTTGGATTCTTTCAAGTTTGAACGCTTTCAAATTTGGATATATTCAAGTTTGAATGCATTCAAGTTTTGATGTATTCGAGTTTGAACGCGTTCAAGTTAGGATGTATTCGAGTTCGAACGCATTCAAGTTTGAATGTATTTGAGTTTGAATGCATTCAAGTTTGAACGCATTCAAGTTTGGATTATTCGAATTCAGACTCTTTCAAGTTTGAATGCATTCAAGTTTTGATGTATTCGAGTTTGAACGCGTTCAAGTTAGGATGTATTCAAATTTGAACGCATTTAAGTTTGAATGTATTTGAGTTTGAACGCATTCAAGTTTGGATCATTCGAATTTGGATTCTTTCAAGTTTGAACGCTTTCAAATTTGGATATATTCAAGTTTGAATGCATTCAAGTTTTGATGTATTCGAGTTTGAGTGCATTCAAGTTTGAACGCATTCAAGTTTGGTTGCATTTGAGTTTGAATACATTCAAGTTTAGATTCATATAAATATGGATCTATTTAAGTTTGTACGCTTTCAAGTTTGGATATCTTTAAGTTTTGATGCTGGAATATTCAAAGACGTTGCAAAATTACATAAAATAAATAAAATCTTACTTATAGAATTTTTTCCTGGTATTTTTGTTGATTGTAGATAAACAATAATCTTGGAGTTTTCCCAATGCTAAGTAATATGTTGAGTAATGTGGATAAATGATCAGAAATGAAGTTCACGGTACCGGCAAAAACGTGACGATAACGCAACTCTGCTAGATTTTAATTTTGTTCAGATGCTCATTACTCATTTAAAAATATTTGCAAAGCATCTTTGTGCAATTGTGTAATTAAAATTGTAAAAAAACAGAAAAAGTACATTTGTGTTGTTGAAATTAGAAAATACGTAATCAACATTAAAGAAACAGAGTATTTTCAAAATACTCAAAATACTTCGAAATACTCGAAATACTTGGAAATACTAAAAATTCTTCGAAATACTCGAAATTCTTCGAAATACTCAAAATTCTTCGAAATACTCGAAATACTTCGAAATACTCAAAATATTTCGAAATACTCGAAATACTTCGAAATACTCAAAATACTTCGAAATACTCAAAATATTTCAAAATTCTTCAAAGTACATAAAATACTTCAAAATACAAAATAAACAGAGCTTCTTATATGAGGAAACAGAAATGCAAGACGTAAAATAAATTTGGAAACGGTCTGAGTAAATGAAAATAAGTATTGAGGAGTAAATTATAGTTTCTTTATATTGATATTATCGTACGTGAATGCACTGTCAGTGACAATATCAGTTTTATTGTAGCACTTTTCTGTACTCATCATCTTCTTTATGAAATCACTTACAAGAAGAACCGCCAACAATCAAGGCTAACGGCTTACAATCAAAACATTATTAACCAAGAGATACGCGATGTATCTGCAATTATTGATGTCCCTGAGTCGGTAATACAAAGATAAGGCATTGACATAATGTCTTACCTTCAGATAAAATTTAATAAAGCAGGTCAGAAAAGGAGGCAAGTTTATTTACTAAACGTTGCACACAGGTTTTAAATATCGATATCAAGAAATTGAACCAATTCATAATTATTTTGGTTGTAATGTTTCAAATATGCACACCTCATTTTGGTCCATTTAAATTTAAACGGCTTCTAGTTTCATGATTTAAAATTTGAACGCCTTCTAGTTTGTACGCATTATAGTTTGAAAATCTTCGAGTTCAATCGCATTCAAGTTCGGATGCATTTTAGTTTGGATGTCTGCAAATTTGGACGCCTTCTATTTTGGAAGCATTCAATTTTGGATGCCGTTTAGTTTGGACGCATTCAAATTTGGATGCCTTTTAGTTTGGATACATTCAAATTTGAATGCCTTTTAGTTTGGAAGCATTCAAATTTGGATGCCTTCTAGTTTAGATGCATTCAAATTTGGATGCCTTCTAAGTTTGGATGCATTCAAATTTGAACGTTTTCTAGTTTCAACGCTTTCTAGTTTCAACGCATTCAAGTTCAAACGTTTTTTAGTTTAAACGTCTTTAAATTTAGTCGCCTTCAAGAAAGGACGCATTCAAATTTGAACGTCTTTAAATTTGGTCGCCTTCAAGAATGAACACATTCAAATTCGAACCCCTTTTAGTTTGGACATCTAATTTTAAAGTTTTCGAATTGAACGCCTTTTAGATTGTATGTTTTCAAATCTTGACACGTTTCAATTAAAAAACAACAAGAGTATACTAAAATCGATAAATTTGAAACAAAAACCAAAATCTATTGGAAAATTTCAACGCATTATCAATTCACTAAGTCAAAAAGTAGAAAAAGACGTGTAAATTTGCTTGAAATAAGTTATTGTGAATGAATAGAGATTTCTAGAGAGGAAATGGAATACATAGAATTTCTGTAGTATAGAAAGTGATTTTTTTCAAATTCAGTCCGCCTACGTGAATTGTCGTGATATAACGTCATGATCTATGTGTCCCTTTATTTCTATTGATACAGGATGGTATGTATTTGATGGCATAAGAGCATTACACCCCTTCACAAGAATGTCGTTGTTTGGCAACGGATGCGAGTCCACCTACGTTTTTACGATTCTTCGACTCATCGCGAAAATACCTCTCAGGTTGTCACAAGAATACATATATACTTCAATTTCCTTTTACAGAAGAAAATATTAAATCTCCACTCACCTTAAAAATTATTTGGACTTCAGTGTATCCCTCCTCAGCTCCTGCAACACAAAATGTTTCTTTTTAGTTTCTCATCAAGATCTCGTTTATTTTTGCAAAATCTTTTTGACCATTTTTGCATTCATTTATTGAGTTTGATATTCAATTGTTCTTTGCTAGATTGTTTAATGATTTTGTTATTTGTTTGGTCGTTGTTTGTTTGATTCTTATTTGTTTGATTGTTGTTTGATTCCTATTTGTTTGATTGTTGTTTGCTTCTTATTTATTTGCTGTTTGATTTTTATTTGTTTTTTGTTTGATTCTTATTTGTTTGTTGTTTGTTTTATTACTATTTGATTGTTTTGCTCGTTTCGATCTGTTTGCTTACACTTTATTTCTATATATTAATCAGCGTATTCGCGAGTTCACTTTTACAAGGTGTAAAAATATTCAAAAAATTTCGCAAAAAAAATATCGTAACTGTGCAGGGCTGCTTTTTTTAAAGGAGTGCCGAAGAACATCTCTGTCTCGAATTCACACGTTTCTTTGGCACAACACTTTCATTGCGTCACACTCTCTTCAAAACGAGCAGGAAATCGTTGACCCCGATTGTCAAACATAACTGATACGTCGTTTTCTACAAGTCTACTATTTTCAAATAATTTTCTCTCATGGCTAAACTAAGTTCAATGTTCTGTTAGTACAACACAAAGAAGCTAATTTGCATTCCTCAAGATCCCTAAGTAACTAATCCGAATTAATCCCATTGTTTTATTTTCAATCAGTCGATTTTTAACCAGTGATTTTCAATCAGTAATTTTCAATCATTGATTTTCAACCAGTAATTTTCAATCAGTGATTTTTAACCAGTGATTTTCAATCAGTACTTTTCAATCATTGATTTTCAACCAGTAATTTTCAATCAGTGATTTTTAACCAGTGATTTTCAATCAGTACTTTTCAATCATAGATTTTCAACCAGCAATTTTCAATCAGTAATTTTCAACCAGTGATTTTAAATCAGTAATTTTCAATCATTGATTTTCAACCAGTAATTTTCAATCAGTAATTTTCAACCAGTAATTCTCAATTCTTAATTCTCAATCACTGATTTTCAATAAACCCGTTGTAAATCGTTTAAACAAAACAGGTAATAAGCGTGAAATGCAAGAAATAAAAATAAATCAGCCAGGATTGGAAGAGGGATAATAAAATTGCAATTGATAGATGGACTTGGAAATGAGATACAGGACACCTGCTGCACGCTTTTCCGGGTAATCAAAAGAGTTTTCGCTGGGGAATTCAACAATCTGAAGTGTAAAGTCCAAGTACTTGGTTTCTCAAGTTGAGCTCTGCGGTATTCATTAATTGTGTACCGCGTAAAGCGCTCCTGACTTGGCATACTGAGAAGAAGTTGAAAATAATACATTAGCAACGAGGCATCTGTTCTGGAATTTGAGCTTGCATGTGCATATATCTACAAAAGTTCACATATGCACTATTCGTCCCAAGATCAAACTCGCCTTTCAATAATCCAAAGATCGCCAACTCATTAGCATTTCTCTCAAACTTGCTATTCATTCTTCATTCAATTTTACATTCCCATCAACAATGAGAGTGTATTTTTATAACAGAAAAACTTTATCCTTTATTCAAGTACAACAATTTCTACGTACGGAAATAAAATTTGACACATCCAGATTAAATTCCACATGTATACTAATTCGCATGCGTGGAATATATCAAAGAATAAATGTTGCTTGCCAAAACTCTATAAATGGAGAACTAATCTATAGGAAGCTAAGGATACGAAACTAAGGATATACGAAACTAAGGATTCGAAACTAAGGATACGAAACTAAGGATACGAAACTAAGGATACGAAACTAAGGATACGAAACTAAGGATACGAAACTAAGGATACGAAACTAAAAATACGAAACTAAGGTTATGAAACTAATTATACGAATCTAATTGCATTAAATTGAAAAGGATTTAAATGAAATTGCGCAAAAGAGTTGGTAGTAAGAATGAGGAATTAAAATTGGACTACTGTTTGATGTTTTTAAACTCGGGAGTTAAATAATTGATGGTGTAGAAGTTGAGATTTGCGTAATGTAATTGCAAATAGTCTTTTTTCGCAGGCTCGCATTGCATACTTAGAAAGAATGAGGAGTCATTATATATAGCTATGCACACTGCAGAGATCATTTCCTCTGTATGATTCACTGCGTGGTGTCGCATCCGCCGTCTGTTGGTATCGCGAAAGTATAAGACCCTCGCACGATAGGGTCGAAATGCATCGCTCAGTATCACCTTACATGTTTCCAAGTGCTGGTGCACCTGTGATGCATGGACACATACTCCCATCTAGAAATCTAGATCACACATTACAATTCTCTTCATATCTCTCATAAACGATAAGATTTATTATCATCCATCTTGTTCCCGAGTTCATATTCAATCACCCGAGTTCATTCATTCCTTTATTCCGCCATTAAAAAGTACTCTAGAAACAAAATTTTTCAAAGTCCAGAATAAAGGGAATTGTAGGCATAATTTACAACCGCGTTTTTTTAATCGCAACTGTTTTTTATTTACAACATTTTTTATTTACAATTGTTTTTTATTTACAATTTTTTTTATTTACAACTGTTTTTTATTTACAACTGCGTTTTTTATTTAGATTTTTTTTATTTACAGCTGCGTTTTATATTTACAACTGCGTTTTTTATTTACAACTAAGTTTTTTCTTTGCAATTGTTTTTTATTTATCACTACGTTTTTTATTTGCAACTACGTTTTTTATTTGCAACTGTTTTTTATTTACAACTGCGTTTTTTATTTGCAATTGTTTTTTATTCGCAACTGTTTTTTATTTACAACATTATTCATTTACAATTGTTTTTTATTTACAATTTCTTTTTTATTTACAACTGTTTTTTATTTACAGCTGCGTTGTATATTTACAACTGCGTTTTTTATTTACAACTACGTTTTTTCTTTGCAATTGTTTTTTATTTACAACTGAGTTTTTTATTTGCAACTGTTTTTTATTTACAACTGCGTTTTTTATATGCAATTGTTGTTTTTTGGAACTGTTTTTTATTTAGATTTTTTTATTTACAACTGCATTTTTTATTTACAACTGCGTTTTTTAATTGCAATTGTTTTTTATTCGCAACTATTTTTATTTGGAACTGTTTTTTATTTACAATTGTTTTTTATTTGTA
>WNHD01001683.1:0-22797 GCA_011057455.1 Ganaspis sp. Gsp50 | reverse complement strand
CAAGTCTTAAGGATGCAATTCTTAAAAGTGCAATTCTTAAGGGTGCAAGTCTTAAGGATGCAAGGCCTAAGGGTACAAGTCTTAAGGGAGCAAGTCTTAAGGGAACAATTCTTAAGGGAGCAAGTCTTAAGGGAGGAAGTTTTAAGGGAGCAATTCTTAAGGGAGCAAGTTTTGAGGGAGCAATTCTTAAAAAATTTTAATCATTCTTTTCTGAACGATTCTAAATGTTTGACGACTTTTAATAAAAGAAATTTGGTGCACTAATAATTATAATCTTTATGGACAAAATGAAAAAACGATCTTGATATTATTATATTTTTAATACAATAAAATATTAGAATCTTTCGTAAAATAATTGAAAGTAAAAACGACCAACTTCAGGTGTGGACAGACAGAATGAAGATTATTATATGTAATTTAAATTTACTGTACAGTAAAATCAAAATTTATATATCTGTTCTATTAAGAATTTAAGAATTTAAAAAACGTTAGTTAATTTCTTGCTATTAATTTAAAAAAAAATTGATTGACTTTCATTCCATGAGTTTTCCACGATTTTTAAGAGAAAAATAGAAAAATTTCCATGATATTTTGTGTGTCTGTGTGCGTATGTTAAAAAATTAATTTTTCAATATTTTGTAAGAATTTAAATTAATTTTGAGATACTTTTGAATATTTTGAAGTATTTTGAAGTACTCTGAAGTATTTTAAATACAATAAAAAATATTTAAAAAACTATAATATTTTAGAATCCTTTTATACTTTATTTAATACTTAAAATACTAATATTTTTAAATACTTTGAAAAATGTTCAAGTATCTTTAAATATTTTGAAGTCTTTTAATGTAATAAAAAGAATTTTGAAGTATTTTAAAGTAATTTTAAGAATATTTAAATATTCTGAAGTATTTTAGAAAATTTTTAAATCTTTTTAAGTGTTTTTAAACATTTTGAAGTATTGGGAAGTATTTGAAAATATTTTAAAGTGTTTTAAATTTAAAGTAATCTAAGTATATTTAAATATTTTGAACTCTTTGAAGAAGTCAGAAGTATTTTAAATTAGTTTCAAATATTTTCAAATATCCTAACGATATTTTAAGTGTTTTTAAATGCAATGAAGAAGTTTAAAAAAAAGTGAAACATTGGGAAGTATTTGGAAATATTTTTAAGTAATTTTGTGCATTTTAAAATATTTTGAAGTATTGGGAAGTATTTGGCAATATTTTAAAGTATTTTTAAATATTTTGAAGTATTTTAAAGTATTTTTAAATATTTTGAAGTATTTTAAAGTACTTTTAAATATTTTAAAGTATTTTTAAATATTTTTAAGTATTCTGAAGTTGCCTGAAGTACTTTAAGGTAGATTTAAATATTTTTAAGTAGTCTAAAGTACTTTAAGGTAGATTTAAATATTTTTAAGTAGTCTAAAGTATTTTAAAGTAGTTTGAAATGCTTTGAAATATCTTAACGATATTCTAAGTGTTTTTCAATGTATTCAAGTATTTTAAAAAATTTTGAAACGTTGGAAAGTATTTGGAAATATTTTTAAGTACATATTTTAAAATATTTTGAAGTATTGGGAAGTATTTGGAAATATTTTAAAGTATTTTAAAGTAATTTAAAGTACTTTGAAATATTTTGAAGAATTTTGTAGTAGTTAGAAGTAGTAGTTTTATGTATTTTTAATTATTCTGAAGTATTTTTTAATGTTTTAAATGTTTTTAAGTGTTTCTAAATATTTTGAAGTATTGGGAAGTAGTTAAAAATATTTTAAAGTAATTTAAAGTATTTGGAAGTATTGTGAAGTATTTTGAGGTAGTCTGAAGTATTTTATGGTAGTTTTAAGTATTTTTGAATAGTTTAAAGTAATTTTAAGTATTTTTAAGTATTGGAAAGTATTTGAAAATATTTTAAAGTTAATTAAAGTATTTTGAAGTATTTGAAAATGTTTTAAAGTAATTTAAAGTTGCTTGAAGTATTATGAAGTATTTTGAAGCAGACTGAAGTATTTTAAGGCAGTTTAAAGTATTTTTGAATAGTTTAAAGTAGTTTTAAGTATTTTTAAGTATTCTGAAGTATTCTGAAGTATTTTAAAACCTTTTTAAGTATTTTGGAATATTCTGAAGAAGTTTTAGGTAATTTTAAGTATTTTTAAATATTTTGAAGTAGTCAGAAGTATTTCAAAGTAGTTTTAAGTATGTTTTTTTATTATTTTCAAGTATTTCTAAATATTTGAAATATTTTGAAGTAGTCAGTATTATTGTTGAAAAATTATAAAAAAAACTTACTGAAAAATAGGAGAAAGGGGAGAAAAATACTTGATTTTAGGTGTTTTAGGGATATTTTTTAAAAAAGGGGAAAAGAGGGGAAAAGAGGGGTACGAACCCCTGTTTCTGAGTAATTCTTGGTGAGAATTCTATCCAAGAGCACGAAAAGAAGACTTGCAAATCAGCAAAACTCATCAATGTGCAAGTTTTTTATATATTTATTATATATACATGTATATGCTGTTTTATTTTTGGTTCATAAACTTTCTTACTATTTGATTCAAATAACCATTTACTTGTCTATTATCAAATAAATATTTATTTGACTCAAGTAATTATTATTTAAGACTAATAAACAGTAGTTGATTCAAATACAGAAATAATTGATTCAAATGTAATTTATTTGATTAAAATAATAATTACTTGATTCAAATAATAATTACTTGATTCAAATAAATATTTATTTGCGATAATAGACAAGTAAATGGTTATTTGAATCAAATAAATTTTTTTTTCAGTGTAGATTTTATTTTTAAACATTCTAACAGAGTTTGTAATTAAAAAAATGCTTTTCAAGTGATTCTTGGTGAGAAATTGAGTCGAAAGCACAAAAGAAACACTTCCAAATAAGCGATTTCAATAAAGGAAGTTTAAAAGCGCGATAGATCTAGATACTAAACGAAACGAGAAAAGTTTTCAAGCCTCGTTTGAAGTTATAAAAATTTCATTTAATTTGAAGGAAGTTGAGCTCATCTTGATTCTCTGAAATCAAGGTCAGTTCGATATGAGTACGTGCAGATGCTTTAGATAGGGGAAGAAAGCTTGGCTTATAGCTCCAAGTTGGCGTAACTACAGTAGACACCTTTTCCCATCCATAGACCTTTAACAAGGTTTTCTACAGCCACCTAATCCAGTGAACGAGGTTGGCGTACCACAACCCCTAACCCCGTCCTCTTTACGACCACATAGATATTCAAGTATGGCCATGGCATAAACACGAGGAGAAACCGGCGTCAAGGAATCTTCGCCGCCTCGCTCACGTAGTGATGTGCGCGTGTTTAGGAGCAACTTACTGTGCCCAAGAAATAAGAAAAACCATCGAAAAAAGAGAAAAGCAACCAACGTTTCTTGCAAAGCTACGAAGAAGCAATTTAATATCGCCTTCGCGGACGGAATAAAAATACGGAAATAAATAGCCCATATTCTCCTAACTCCCGCTGCATCGGGGAATACGTGATGCCACTTTTTTTCCAACTTACTCTTCGATTTCTTTAGATCAATGATCCAATTTTGTATTCTGGGCTATTTTTAAAATAACTTCAGTTCAAAATTAAAGTACTTTATTTCCTATTCGTACTTTATTTGCCAGTCGTTTATTTGATATTTGTACTTTATTTTATATTCTTACTTTAGTTGCAATTTTATTACATTTATTTTAAAACTCAAAAATGACAGAGAATACTACAAACATTGTAATAAAAAAAACTTGTAAAGTGAAGGAAGTGTTTAGTAAATTGAATGAAAAATACTAGTAAAGTTTGCGAACTATTTAATAAATAGAAACAAACTACGAAAGTTGATTGAAATTAAAATTGATTGAAACTACATGATTGAAATTAAAGCTAAAGTTACTAAATCACTTAGTAAAATTAACAGAAAAAAACCAGAAAGTTAAGAAAGTGCTTAGTTTTAAAGAAAAATTGTAGCAAAATTTACTAATTGTTTAGTAATTGTATTTTAAAAATCTATGAACGTTACCCTTAATGTTTTTGTGCTTTATTTGCATTTGTATGTTTGAGTTTTTTGATTGAGAAAATAAAAAAGTAATTCCGATAATATTGTTACTGAGAGGTGAAATTTATAGAAACTCGATGGAAAGTTTCAATATGTAGAATATAAATAAAATTTATTCTTTCAATAAAAGTGGTGGTGTATCTTTTTCAGTATCTCGAATTTTAAAACATATGCACATATGAAAATATTCTGTCATGCTAAATTCAAAAGCACATATATACGTATTACATATTGAAAGCGGAACGAGAAAATAGCAACTTCCTTTCCTCAAGTCAAAGCTAAATCCCTACGGGGCTTCTGCACAAATTTTATGTTTATTCGAAATGAAAAAGGATCAACATTTTTGTATTAATGATCCCAAGCTTAATTTAGAAATTTATGAAGAAAACTCTACAGAGTATATCACTTAAATTGAAATATGATTCTTGTATAATCAACCCTCGTCTAAAAAAATAAATCCCAAGAATTTAAATTCTATAAAATATTTCTAAAACTCGTCTTTCCCTTTAAAATACATACGTGATGAGAAATAGTTTAAACTTGCACTTTTATTGGGAATTTCAGCTCGCTTTAACGTGAATTTACTCGTAGTTTCAAAAGTTATAAGAAGAGTTTTTTCTCAAGGATGATGGCATTTACGATGAAAGGTGTAAGCTTTTAAAAGTCGAGATAAGTACATCATAGTCTTGCCGACGTTGATGTCGACATCGAAACGACGTTGACATAAAGCTTCGATACTAACGTTCCAGAAGTCATAATTATAGAGGAGCTCGAGAGAATAATGGAAGCTGCAAAGATAAACAACTCCACAGTATAATCTCTTAAACCAGCCACTCCAAAGCAAACCAAGAATTACAAACTTATTTGCTCTATTTAAGTCAATTTTCACTTTAATGGTTTCATTAAATGATGAATTAGTGCTGTGTTCTTATAAGAACACAGCACTGTGTATTCAATATTGAATACACTTCCCTGAATAATTTTCTTTACTGACCGTAGTTTTCTAAACAAATTAATTAAAATCTGAATTTTTAATCAAAAAAAACTTTTTTTTTTAAGGCAATTGGGTTGCCTTAAAAATCGAAATATTCATATTTACTTGCAGCAATTAGCATCTAAAAAGGAACTGTCAACTAAATGAGATGTTCATTTCTACTATCTCAGAATTATGAAGAAATATATCGTGGTATATCGATGATAAAATGTATACATTTTATCATGAAATTACACACACACATATATATATGTAAATTGTTATATATATACCTATATGTAATTTCATAAAATCAGTAGATCAACAAGCTACTGGTTAGACATAAAACTGACATACAAGAAGTAGAAAAATCAAGCTATAGTCAGCCTTTATCAGTTTCTATAGGAATATAAATTCAAACAAGCATAACATTTTGCAACAAACAATTTGTTTAAAATGAATAAAATTGTTTCATCATCAAGCGTCAAATCAAGCAAACATTTGTTATTGAATTAAATGAACGTTTGACATTCAAACGTTCATTTCATTCATTTATTATATAAGTATTATATATTACTTATATATACTTACTTATATATACTTACTTATATATACTTATATAAGTATTATATAAGTATTATATAACAAATAAATAACACCAATTTGCTACTTTCAAATTAACTCGCTTACACCGAGAAAAGCCGCAAGTGCAATGAACCTAAAAATTAGGTAAAAATTACTGAAGTAGTTGAGTTTGAGTAATTAAGTAAAAATTACCTAAGTACTCGAGTAGAATTCGCTTAATAATTTAGGTGAAGTTTACCTACTACGTTAGGTAATAGTTATTCTAACTACTAACTACGTAACTATTCTTTTCAAAACATATAAACGTTAGGTAAATATTACTTAAGTGATTTTAAGTAGATTTTACATAACTAAATAAATTTCACTTGCAATTTTTCTCCGTGTACTTTTTCAATTTAAAATTGGATCGAAAACAATGCTTCCCTATGAGGAAGCAAAAAAACTCTGATATTCATATTCACTTATTGAAAAGAATCCTTCCTTCGGTAAAAGCAAAAATACATCAAGTTGAGCTCAACTTGTATCAGTATTTCCTATAGGAAATACTGCCGAATAAAGAAAGAAAATGCACCAAGTGCTGTTGATCAAAGGAATGACTTGTGTCAATTAGCATTTAGAAAGGAACTATTAACAAAATGAGGTTTTCCATGAGTAAACACTATGAACTGGGAGGGTGGAAAGTGGAAACTGCTCGAGTTCCTGATTCAAGTCGCGCGTCCTGTACACGCTCAGGCATTCATGTCCCATACATATTTATAGGAGCCGGTTGCACGTAACAGGTATACGCGGACGTATGTACGTTGGGATATCACAGGGCGCATCACGTCGTGTCGAGGCGTGATACGTTTGTTTCGTAACTAGGTGGGTAACATTGCACATATAGGTAACATGTAGACATGTAGGTATAAGCACAAGCAACCAGCAGGTGCTCCTAGCTCCTACGTGCATCATATACATTAGAAGCGAAACAGTTTCTATACTCCCATATACATTTATCGTCGCTTCCGGACAACATCACGACACTCCTGTGGCACACGACATCTTTCCAAAACCAATTATTCCTAAAACCTCACACCTCATACCACCAAAGACACTTCTTTACTTATTTAAGAAACCTCTGCTTCAGCATCAACTTCTTCTTTCAAATGCCATACATTTTAAAACATACATTTTAAAACATACATTTCAATGCCATACATTTCGTAAATAGAGAAAAGGACGAGAATTAACATCTTTCTGATAATTAGGAAAATCCTCGAGAATCCGAAATCAAATCATTAATTTACTGCATTATGCATAATATATATTTTTATTTGTATTTGTTATTACTTTGGTTTTCGCTTGTACGTCGAAAAAGATTATTATTGGTTATATCTTCCGATTCTAGCATTTTCTATAGTTAATTTTAATAAATGTACATAGTGATTACTTTTATTCTTCTCAGTGTAGGAGATAAGATTTTAATTAATTTAATTTTCAATTTAGATTTTTATTGATAAGAGGTTATTCGTTGCATGATAATATTCCTTTATTTCTATGAGTCGTTACACGTATTGTTATTTTTTGTTTTGTTTATTGCATTTATTGCGCCCTTTATTGGCACGAAATTGGAGAGTGCCAGTATTTGGATAATAGTTGAGAGAAAAATATAAAATAAAATTTATTCTTTAATTGTTGTGTATTAACAATCAAGCCTTTGAAATTGCGCTGATTGAATTTTTAAAGCCTTTTAAAATGAATCCACTCAAATTCAAACCATATGCAAATTGAGTGAATTAACGATTTTCAAATACTGAACCTTGTAAACTGGAAACATTTCCACGTCCATTGAAATGTAATTCAGTTAAACTTCAAAGGGTCGTGCATTCTTTTTTATTTTCTACTTTACCAAATTAACTTTATATTTATGTCAATTTATCTTATTATTATTATTGAAGCATTTTTTTTTATTTCCTATTGTAGCAAATTAACTTTATATTTATGTCAATTTATCTTATTATTATTGAAGCATTCTTTTTTATTTCCTACTTTAGCAAATTAACTTTATATTTATGTCAATTTATCTTATTATTATTATTATTATTATTATTATTATTATTATTATTATTATTATTATTATTATTTGCCATTTGCCCATGAATCTGAAATTCGCATTTTTGTGAATAATCGTCTAAACCGTAAATTTTTCCGAAAAATAAATATAATATAATGTCAATCGAGATCTCTTTCTTTCTATTAACAATTATTTTTTCAAACTATTTGAATAGAAATAAAAAATAGAAAAAAATAGAAATAATCAACAACTGTCTCTTCGATAAAATTCGAATGCGATTCTTTAATTAAAACAATTAATTTTAATTTCAAACTGCTAATTTCTGCAAAAATGGAATTTAAAAGATTACTGAATTTGAAAATTGATAAAGAAAACTCTATAGAATTGGTCTGATTAAAATTTTATAGTTCTCTTCACTTTTGTCAAACCCTTTTATCCATTTGCCTTTCTCCTTTGTCATTCGAGTAAAAAAAATCAATAGTTTGAAAGATAATATTTTTCATGCGCTTGTACTTTTTCTCCAGTGAAAAGTGAACTTCAAAAAGGAGAATGAAAATCATGAGTTAGTTTAACTCTCGTTACGAATAGCTTTCAATTGAATGGTTCAGTTCTTGAAATGTTTGCTTTACTCCAAAAGACTGAGAAAATTATCACCTGTATTTTTAAAACCACAGAGCCTGCCTATATAAAAATAATAACCCAAAAATATAAAAGAAATAAAAACAAAAATCTATCTATAGAAAAACGAAAATGAAACTGTGTTATTTTACAAATTTCCACTGTTCAGAAATTCGGATTTATTCACTCACAGAAAACTACAGTTCGAATGCAAAAATAATGAATAATGCAACAATTCGAATGCAAAAAAAATGCTGCAAATGACTGATTCAAATATGAATGCAAGAAATTCGAAAACATTAAAATTCGAACGCAACAAATTTTGGTTTTTTAACTGTAGATGCAGTAAATTTGTGTGCATTCGAATACAGATGCAACAAAGTGTGTATTCAAATATTGATGCAACAAATTCGAAAGTATCGAAAATTGGATGCAACAAATTTGAAAGCATTTAAATATAGACGCAACAAATTTTGGTGCTTTTAACTGTAGATGTAGCAAATTTGGGTGCATTCAATTGTTAGTAGATGCAGCTAATTTGGGCGCATTCAAATATAGATGCAACGGATTTGAGCGCATTTAAATATAGATGCAGCGAATGTTAAAGCTTTCAAATATAGATGCAGCAAATTGAAATGCTTTCAAATATGCAAATGCAGCAAATTTGAAAGCATTTAATTATAGATGCGACAAAATTGAAAGCATTCAAATATATATGCAACAAATTTGAAAGCATCCAAATATAGATGCAACAAATTTGAAAGCATTCAAACATAGATACAACCAATTTGAAAGCATTCAAGCATGCACTCAAAAATAAATGCAACAAATAAGACCCTCCTGATCAATAAAAATAAAAGCTCACAAACTTTCCCTATGTTTTGAATTTCAAAACCAAGTGCAAAAAATTACGTACGACTTCTTTTGTACCAAAAACAAAAACTTGTAATTATAACGTGTAAATGTAAAAATGTTTCCATACAAAGACTTTATTGACTTCAAAGATCTGTCTCCATGTTGTGGGGATATTTAGATTTCGGATTCGACTTAGGCAGCAGCGAATATAAAATACTTTTTGTAGGAATCGGAATAAAGTAGAAAGAGGAACTATTTACCATAGAATCGGAATAGTTCTACATGGCAGAGGAGCGTTATATTACTAACTCTCTGTTGTATATATATATATGTATATGTATATGTATATGTGGAGTATAGCGATGCCGAGTCTGACTATTCCCGCATGTACCGAATTTCCATATGCCCATATTTGTTTTCCCCATTCTCGATATTAAAACGCACGAAAGGATAAAAATGCGGCACGTAGATATCCGGCGATATTCATATATGTATCTTCGATAAAAGTGCATGTCACACACAACCCTCTCCCCAAGTAATATGTAGAAGAATTTCAGAATGCAAGTGCATGCACGCTTTTGACCGTCTATAGTAAAACCATCTGAAAAAATAACAAAGGTAAAATCTAAGCTTTTCACATCTCATTTTCCTTTATTGTACTTTTTACTACTCTTCTTCACTTCGAATTTCCTACCATTGCTAAAGGAAATTCATTTTTTACTTTTTATTACACGTCCTCATTTCGAATTTCCTACGATTTTTAAAAGAAATTCATTTTGGGTATAACCTTGTGAAGATTTTGGAAGATTTTATTTCAACGTTATTTAATTTTATTTGCTGCGCATGAGTGAGAATGAGAATTTCAAAGGAAACGCGTGTTTTTTATGACAACCCGAATGCTAATTAGTCCATTTATTTTGTAATTGTTTTATTTCAACTGACAAATATTCATTGGTAAAATTATTTTTAAAAAAACGTACAATTGCTTTTCCCAGACTGCAGACTAAATTAAACTCGTCTTTATAATCGATTTGAAACTAAATATAATGAAACCGTAAAAGTATCGCGCTACCTTCTATACTAATTAAACTGGAAATTGATCTCCCCTTGATGTATAAAATTAAAAAATAAAAATATAAGAAAAAGGGCAGTGAGACACTTTTGTCATTTAATTTTTTTTAAACTGAAATTACATCTACATCTTTAATTCAAAAGGTACAGTTTTAAAACGTTTAATTTTAAATATTAAATTTTACTAATAATTAAAAAAATACTCAACTGGGATTGTAAAATAAAATTGTAATTTTCGATTCTGAAATCCCTTTTTCATTTGCAATTAAAAACTTCTTTAATTTCAGTTAATAAACAACCTTAACCTTTTAAACTACTAATTACTAACTACTATTTAACAAAACAAAAGTTTTGTGAAAAAAATCGAGAAATTCATTTAAAGTAAACTAAAATAATATTTTAATGAAAATCAAAGAAACATGTTCCGAAACTGAAAATCTTTAGAAGCTAAGATAAAAAATCTAAATTAAACTATTTTATTTGAAAACATTACTGTCAATGAAAAAAGACTCAGGTCAGGAAATGAAAAGGGGTTAAGATCTTGGATTAGAAGGAGCAATTTCGTAGAATTGTACATAAAAGTTGACGTTTCGGCGTAACTTCGACGTGAGATATACCTGACGTGATACATTGCACAATATCCTCGGTCTAAGGTGGAATCCACGATAGAGAGTGCAGTGCGAAAATAAATAAAAAGCGCTTCAAAAAGATGAAAAATGTATCAAGTAGACGTAAAACCTGCTGAGTTTTATAGCAAAACGCGAGAATTTTTCAAATTATTTATACTTTTGAAAAACGCCTCGGCCAAAATAGAAGACTATTCGATTATTTTATATACTATTTTATTTTTAAAAAAAGAAAAATAAAATACTGAAAAATATGTAATTTACATGATTCATTAAGTTGAATTAAATCCTTGAAAGTTCTGTAATTTGAATTCAACTTTTCAGCATTGTTAATAAACCGTGACCTATTAATTAATACGTACAAAACGTGTATATTCTAGAATAGAATTCTTTTCGTAATTGTAACAGAATTTTGCAGAATAGTCAGTTAATTAAAAAAGTTAATGCTTGAAAATGTCTGATATAAGGTCTGCATAAAACAGTTTTTATTCTCTAAATCTGTATTAGTAATTTTCTACGAATTTAATAGCGAAAAGTCGTTTAATATAGTAAATAGTTTAAATATAAAATATAAAATTAAAGTTTAAATATAGTAAAGATTTAGTAATTTTAAGTTGCTTCATTTTTCAGAAGGAAACCGCCAAGTTTTAGTAAAATACAACTTTCTTTAAATAAAAAACAACTAATTTTAGTAAAAAACAACTTATTTTAGTAAAAAACAACTTATTTTAGTAAAAAAACAACTAATTTTAAGTAAAAAGAACTACTAATCTCGTTAATAAATAACTATGCTAATTGGAATAGTCAAAGTTCATTTATTTCAATTAGTGGTAATTGACTATAATTAACTTAGCAGTTTATACAACTAAAAATTAGTAACATAAAAAATACTAAAAAATGACTAATTATTAGTGCTAAAAATGACTAATTATTAGTACTAAAAATGACTAATTATTAGTACTAAAAATTACTAATTATTAGTACTAAAAATGACTACTTATTAGTAATTTTTTACTCAACAGTAGCAATCTTTCACTAAAAATTAGTAAATCTTTACTATATTTCAATCGTCAAACTACTTTTTGATATATATTAAATTAGTAGAAAATTGCTAATTCAGATTTAGAAAACAGAATGCTTCTCTATAAATTTAAATCAGTAGATATCTACTAATTAAATAATAATAAATATAAAGTATTTTATGGTTGCTTAATTCTTATATTTGAATATAATTCATATATATTTAATTCTAATTATAATTCTTATATATTTGATTCTAATAAATATTAACAAATATTAGCAAATACTGATAAATACAAATAAAATAGAAACAAAAAAAATTCGGTAAAATCAAGACAAAAAACCAAACGTACTTAATAAGAGCTAATTTATGTTTTCAAATTTTCCTAATTTTGTCACTTTCTAGAATGTTGAAATTTTTGCAAACGAAGGTGAGGCTACTTTATACAGAGCAGCCAGAGGAAGGTGTCTGGGGACGTAATTTTGTCCCTAGAATTGCATACGACAGGTACTAAATTTTAGATCATAACTGAAATACGTCGTCATATCGCATCATAGCATTATTGTATGCATCTCTATGTATACTTGGTCTGTTAGTGTATGCACAATCTCACTTCCCGTTGATTGCTCAGAGATTCATTCCAGCCCACATTACGCTGAGAGTATAATCAACTCATCAAAACGACTATCTATTTTTACTAATTATGCATACCTCAATTTATCAATCAGACACTATTTTAATCCTACTGAATGAAAAATTCACATCTTTACGAGATTATTTAATTAAGACACGGAAAAACGCGAAAGTTGCATTTACTACACTTAACTAGTAAAATTTACTATATAATTTGTAGCATATTGAACCACAGGCATTGTTTTATAAACTAGTGGAAAGTTATGTTCGTGTTTGAACATTTTGATTCCTCATAAAGACTTCTTTGTAGAAATCTATGAAAACTCTTCATTTTGCTTCATGAACAAAAATTCTTTTAAGAATCTTCTTTAGAAAATACATATTTTTCAAAGAGAAAAGGTACTCAAAAATGTTTGATTATTTCTAAAAATTCTTGCATACCAGATTCTAGATTTTCAAGAGTCTAACAACTCTACTAAATTTAATTAAAAACAAAGAGTATATAAAAAATATAAGTATGTTTTAAATGAAATTCTAGTTAGAAATCCAAGTGCACGAATTTGACAGGCCTCGCATGGAAAAATGACATATTTTTTTTTCTCGTGTAAAAACAAAGCTTTTTTACAGGATTATACGCTTGAGAGGCGTCAAATTAACAAAATACGGTTTTAAGACTAGAGAGTCTTTTAATCGTAAATAAAGTCAGTTACACTTTTCAAGTAATTAGTCCTGCGAAGGAAAAGTGAGATGAACTTTTCCATAATTCGTTTTCAAGTCTCACTGATGACCTCACGGAGAGGATTTGCATCAATTAATATTTAAATTTTGGTTAAGGTATGGCTTTGTTATTTAGATTAAGAAGTTCCATGCAAAAGCTTCTCCTTAAAAATGTAAATATTCGTCCTCGTATAAAATGTTTCTTTAGTTAGAGAATACATTAAAAACTAGTTCGTAACGCAAAACTTTTGAATACTAAAGCAAGTCAATTACATGGTTAATTTAATAAGAAATCTTACTGACAAATTGCAAACTCTAACTCAACATTCTTAAATTGTATTTCCCGTATAAAACTCTGATACCTTAAATTATATTTATAACCCATAATTTAAACTTTATTTTTCAGATGTTCTTTTCAAATGTATTTTTCATATATTGCAATTGTTTAGATTTCTTTTAGTATTGAAATTCTTGAAGAATTTTTTTGGATTATTAAAGCATTTATTTATTATTCAAATCTGTTTCACAAACCGCACGTTTATTTAAATTTGCATAAATTTTAAGTTTTCAAAAATTACATAAGTTTCATAAGTTCAAGTTTGCAAAAAATTGTTTAAATTTTTATAAAAATGTCCAAGTTTGCAGAAGATTGTTTAAGTTTTCATAAAAATGTCCAAGTTAAGATTGTTTTCATAAAATTGCGTCCAAGTTTACAAAAGATTGTTTAAGTTTCCATAAAAGTGTCGAAGTTTGCATTAAATTGTTTAGACTTTTGTAGAAACAAATGTTGAAAATTGTACAAAAATGTTATAAATTATTTATAATGAAATTAATGATTTGCATATAATTACTGAATTGCTTATAATTCTTCATGAATGCACTCTATATGTATACTGACACTTCATTGTTTTATAAAACGTTTGCATTTTACGCACAGGTGAGTAACGCGGACGAGTGTGAATTTGTGCAATCTACACATTTTAATGAAATTACACACCCAGTATATATATAATTATTTGAATAACAATGCTCTGAAAAAATAAACTTTGTACTGCCATAACGCACATTCATATTTGTTTATCCCGCATGAATTTTTCTCTCTTGAACTGGGAGCCGAATAAATAGGAAAAAATACAAATAAAAACTGGAATAACAACGTTGACGAATTAAAATACAAAATAATGGACTTCTTTCTTTCAATATTAATTTAGTTAATTAATAAATGATCATAGGAAGATATGTAAACGAAGAAATCTCGCTTTTTTAACTTTCTATGATCTTTCTTTTTCACCTTCCTATGATCTCGCTTTTTAACTTTCCTATCATCTTTTCCTAATTTTTTATCCAAATACAAAAAATTCTTTAAATTAATCTCATATTTTGTATTCTTTTTCTTGTCTTCAATCATTTTCCATTTTTACGAACCTTAGGCGACTAATATGACTATTGTATTTCAAATCATACAAAAATCTTTGATAAGGAAAATCAATTTTCTTGTGAAATTTCCTTTTAGAAAGAGACTAAATACCAAAGAGCCTTGAGCTTCAAGGGTTGGCTTATCTTGTTCATTGTTCTTATTTCTTATCAAAGTTTTACTTATTAACAATTGGCATTTTTGAGGGGAAGAGAAAGTACTTGAAAGAAAACTTACCAGTGTCTGTATTTCCTGGCAAGAGAATGGCTTCATCTCGATACCAAGAGGCAACTGTAAGATGTTCTTTGACATCTTCTCGAGCTGTACAGGAAAGCACTGCATTGTTTCCAACAATCACTGGAGATCTATTCACCATCACATCGTATCCCGGCGCTGTTAGAACTGCAACACACAAATTTTAATTCAATTAAAAACTAACAATTCTTTTGTCCCATTTTTGTCTGGAAAATATACATAAGAGTCAATTATGACTGATTTTAAGATACCAAAAACTGACTGAGTCTTGTTTTAAGCAACAAAATTAACTGGGGAAAAAAAATTCTGGGAAAATTTAAATCAAAATTAACTATAATTGTCATCTAAACTGTTTAGAACTTTCTTTTTTTTCTGTGTGATTGAGCAGAGAAAGAGCATTAGAAACGGGGACGAAATTAAACAAAGTGAACATTATACGAATAATTTGAAATGTTCCTAAAAAGTAGTTTTTTTTAAAAAAAAATACGTAACGTGTAAATTGTTACGAAATCGAAATAACAATGAAACTCATTATTAACTATTAAAAAACAAACACAGCATCATATACAAAAACCGATATTTCTATATAGATTTTTACCTCTATCTACAGTTCATTTATTTTTTTGTGTAATTAGGAGAAATGAAACTTTTACCCTGCAGAGACGAGAATAAAAATAAGTACGCTTAGAGAAGAGAAAAAGGCATAAAGTTTGCAAAAACTAATCAGGTTGCAATCTTCCACGTTGAATCAATGTTGGAAGCAGTAAATTCTCATGACAGTGATGGACAGCAAATATCGAATTGGCGAAGGTTACTTTTGAGCTTGAATTCTGCCTTCTTTCCCAGGAGAAACGAATTCAACTGATTGGGAGTGCAAAGAGAGCGAGAAAGGTTGGCAAGAGTTTCTGAGGTCCACGACCTCTCATCTCTGGCACCGGTTTCCACTTCCACCCCTCATCATTTTGGGCTTGTTTTCCCCGGAGCGTGATCGGTAAACGCGCCACCTACTTATCGCCGGTCATTGTCACAAAACACCCCCGTGGCACACTTGATCGATTTTCCACTTTACCAACTTGTATTCTCTACAATTCAACTTTTTTTTTCCCTCAGCACACATACATATATGTATACTTTTCTTAACTCGCGGGCTTTTAGACTCGATCAATGAATCTCGTGCGTTTATCGCATTGCTCCTGTTGATAAAACACTCAAACGTTTCAGAAAAATAAATCGAGCACGATAAAAAGAAAATTCCAATTTCCAGCAAGTGTTTTTGATAAAAAAGATCCGAATGTGAAATGAAACAACTGCGAAACTTGGTCGAGTTTTTTTGAATCCCTGATAGCTGATAATTTATAATCAATTTATAATTTGATAATCTCTGATCAGATTTTGTCAACGAAAATTAGATCATTTTAATACAGTAAAATGGTTGGTACTTTTGGTTGGAAAAACAAGATTACTGTCTTTTGATTAAATTTTTGTTTTTATTGTTGGTTTAGTTTACTAGTTCTCTGGTTAAGTTGAGAAAGTAGAGACTGCAAAACGTAGTTGAAAAATTGTTTTAAAACATTATTTTCGTTTGTAGTTCCTTTGAATCGAAGATAAATTTCCTTGAATGAAACAAACGTTTGTCTGAGTGCAAAAAAGGGGTAAAAGCAAAGTTATTACGTCATTTGAACCCCTTTGGCAAAATAATTCTGTATGATTTACTGTGAACTGTAATTAAACCTTTCGGAAAATCTAAAATTCATTTATTCAAGTACTAATATTAAACTACAAATTAAACAAAAATTTTTATTATTACAAAATTAAGTAATATTAAAAAATCCCGTTCTTAATATAAATATACAATTTATAATTTAATTTCAGCGAAAATGGAAATAAATCCAGATTCAGAGAGCAGTTCAGAATCCCTTTATCTTTGACTAATTTTTAGAAAACAGGTGGTTTTGTATAACAGTAGTGAGTCAAGGACTGGCAATTTCATTAAAATATAATTGCATGTGGTTAGCGTGTGCATATTCTCGTTATACGAAATGTTTAATTGCGAGACTGTTAAAAATTCCTGCAATTTAGACAATTTTTGGACGAAATTGAATATATTCTCGGATGAATAAAGTCTGGTTGAGGAATAATTCAGGATTGGGTAGCTAAACAGCATTTTAGCTGACATTGCAACAGTCCAACTGTTGCGAAACAGGAATTGTCGAGTACAAATTACACAGTTGTGGTGGTTTGGTCGGCCAATCGTCGACGGCGATATATTAGTCACGCGGAATGAATATGATTAAGAGTGAACACTGAACATAGTCCTGAGAGTTTCGTACCACGATACCACTTCTGACCGCTCAACTGACCTAAATCGGCCATAGTTGCTGCAGAATTTGCATTCAGCACTTTACCAGTTCACTTATAACATCTGATTTTGCAATGAGTAAACCTAACCACAACTAACAGGAAACCTACGATAGAAAATTCAGAAAGCTCTGACATTTTCATTCGAAAAATAAACACTAATTTGATTCGCGCTATTACTTCTTTTATCGCTTTTTTATTCATCGTTTATTATTTTATTTATCACTCTCTTTGTCTTTTTCACTACTCTCTAAATCTGAATCAGCGGAATTTCGCTGATTCTCAGCGATAAGTGAGCCACTTATTCAAATCAGCGTATATATGTTGATGCTTCAGTGAAACATAACCTAAAAATTCGCTGATTCTCAGCGTATATGCGCTGATTTGAAAAAGTGGCTCACTTATCGCTGATTCAAATTTAGAGAGTATTTTACTAAAACGCAGCGATTCTGACTTAAAATGTAAAAATGATTTTTGATACCAGAGATTATAAACATTTTAGTAACATTTAAAAACAGTTTAGGAAATTATAAATAAAATATAAAATAGCAAAGTAGTAAATATTAGTAAATTAGTAAAATAGTAAAAATAGCAAATTATTTTAGTAATTCTACAAAAAGAGTAGTAAGATTAAAAAACCAGTAAATTTAACCAAAAACTGAAGTTATTGGTGAAGTTAATTAAAATTGAAGTTAATTAATTGCTTAGTAAATCTGACCAAAAAAGTAGTGATGTTATTTAACAAATTAGTAAAGTTAATCAACAAATTATTAAAGTTAATCAACAAATTAGTAAAGTTAATCAACAAATTAGTAAAGTTAATCAACAATTAGTACAGTTGCAACTGTACTAATTGTTAATTGTAACAACTGCTTCGTAAATTTGGCCAAAAAATTAGTAAAGTTTTCCAACTATTTAGTAAATTTGACCAAAAACTATAATAAAGTTAACCAACTGCTTAATAAATTTAAAAAGTGGTAAAGTTACTTTCAAAATTGCTTTCCAGCAATAGTCAGTCACTGCTTCAGAATCACAGAAAACATTTTGATCAGTTTCCAGGAAGAGTTCTCGAATTTCTTTAATTTTGAAATTAAATTTTTTTCAATAGAGAATGAGTAGCTGGAAAATTACTGAAGATAAAAGCAATCGAGGTTTTAACAAGATTTCAGAACTGAATTGCCAGCTCGGCAAGAGCGTGGTGTGAAAATTAGCACAGAAGGAAAAAACCACAGGATGTTTACCTCTGTAGAAAGAAGAAAAATGGAAAAGAGCGGAGAAGAGAGATAAAAAGATAGAAAGAAGGAAAAGCCGATAAAGCTTGTAGCAGGGTTCGAGACAGTTATTTGCTGCCAAGGCATAGCCAATGAAAGCAGAGTGTGGGATTAAGTAAAGGAATGGTATGTACCGTTGGCGGCAAGCTTAAAATCGGCCATTTAAGCGATGTCTCACGTTTCGCAGACCGTTTAAGTTTTGTCCTGAGAGTCATTATTTTCAGCATCTGAGAAGTCCCGCCGAATTCGCAGCATCTTTTTCTCTCTTTTCGATCTATTTTCTCTCTGCCATTTTTTTGTCTGTTTTTCTTTGTCTGTTTTATTTCTATCTAATCCCTTTTTATCGTCTTCTTACACTCTACTCTTATTCGACAACTAGCTCATGCGAATCGATTGCACTTTAACGCTTTTACGCTCATCTATTTCGTATTTATGGAGTTAGTTGCAAGAATACTGAAAACACTTTTAAAACTCAAGTAGATCAGCAAGATTCGAATAAAGCTGATCGAATAAATGCCCAGTTGGTGCTTTCATTGCAATCAAGAAAAGAGTGTCAATCAGTTGTTTCACTCCGCTTTGATAATAATCCTGAAAGGGTAATCGCTCGAGAAAATGAAAAGATTTTTTAATAGAATTGAAATTTCAGGCGTAAAATTTAAATAGAATTTTTATGTCCGGATGAGGAATAAAAGTTTATGTGCGAGGCAAGGAAATTTCACGACTTTTATTTTCGAGGTTGACAAATTGAGCCGACTTTCTAGAAAAGATTTCTATCATACCATTTTTTTATTGTGACGAATTATATTCGCTGTATGTAATTTCTTTTAAAGAAATGTTTAGAAATTCATAAAAGAAACATAGAATCATCTTTTAAAAATCTTTACAATCGCTTTGTTCAATACAATCGAAACTGCATTTTAAAAAAATTGTGTAAAAAATTGTGTAAAAAAATTTTGTGTAAAAATTTGAAAATTTTATAAAAACAAATGTTTTGACACGAGAGAAATTTGTCACACTAAAAATAAAGTCTTATTCTGCCCAAATTTGAGGGAGACTTCAGTGGAAAAAGCATGCATAGTCAGACCAACGCAAATGACGAAGACGCAAATTCAGAAGAAAAAGCATATTATAGCCAGACCAATGCAAATAAGGAAGATCTAAAATCAGTAGAAAAGCAAAATATAGTCAGACCTAAGCAATTACGGAAGATCTAAAAAGTAGAAAAAGTATTATTAGTCAGACGCAAGAACAAGGAAGTTCTAAAATCAGTAGAAAAAGTCCGACCAAAGCAAGGGAGAAAGATCTAAAATCAGAAGAAAAAGCAGCATTTAGTTAGACCAACACGAATATAAGGAAGTTCTAAAATCAGTAGAAAAAGTATGAATAGTCAAACCGACGCAAATAAGGAAGACGTTAATTAAGCAGAAATAGCAAAATTTAGTCAGACCAACGTAACTAAAAAAGTTATGAAATCAGTGGAAAAGGCTCAATTTAGTCAGACCAACGTAACTAAGAAAGTTATAAAATCAGTGGAAAATGCTCAATTTAGTCAGACCAACGTAACTGAGAAAGTTATAAAATCAGTAGAAAAGGCAAAATTTAGTCAGACCGAAATAATATTCGCCTGACTATATTTTTCTTTTTATATTTTTTTTATAATTGTTACATCTCCTTGTTGGTCTGACTATACATGCTTTTTCTACTAGTTTCAGATTTTTCTTATTCACATTAGTCTGACTCTGCTGCTAAATTTGCTTTTTCTACTGTCCGATTAAAAATCTTTCGTATTGTGATAGTCTGGCTAAATTTGCTTTTTCTACTGTCCGATTAAAAATCTTTCGTATTGTGATAGTCTGGCTAAACTTGCTTTTTCTACTGTCCGATTAAATATCTTTCGTACTGTGATAGTCTGGTTAAATTTGCTTTTTTATTGTCTGGTTTTAAATTTGCTTTACTTTATGTGTGGATATTGCACTTAAACACACAGTATATGTATTTTTATGTACATACAATCATATACGGTTGGATTATTGCGTTCGTTATTCATTGTAGAAGAAAAGAAGGTTTAAAGTCGTATCAGGAAGATGCAGGAGCTTCGTTTCAGTAGTAAGGGCGCTAACAGCAGTAGTATAGCAGCAATCACTGGTCAGACAACGGTAATCCGGACGGCTGATATATTACGGGGCTCTACTACTGCATATTCTATTATACAGCGGGGCCATCTAATCGAGTATGATTTAACGAGATTACGTTAGGCTTTATGCTCCTGCAGACAGAATATCTTCAATCTATTATACGTAATCTCAGTATTTTTGTTCGCCCAAGAGAATGCGAAAAATATTTGCTGCATTTGGTAAAAGACAATTCTAAGGACGATTGAAAAATTAGGTCGGAAGACAATGATTGCATTGCCACAATGGGTCATAATGCATAATATAATGTATAATACGAATCATATGATTGAAAGAACATCATATGATTGAAAGAACATCATATAATGTAAAACTTCATACAATTAAAACCGCAATTTGAATAAAAACATGTTCTATTCAATTTGCGGTTCCTATTAAATAATTCCTATTAAATACATTAATTATGCATAATTAATAATAAACATTATAACATTATAACATTATAACATTATAACATTATATTATTTATTTTTTATTAATTAATAATATTTATAATAATATTTATTAATGTACATTAATGTATTTATTTATTTATAAAGAAAAAGGTTCTTACGGCTTTAATTTATCATTTAAATAAAAAAGAAGAGTGCCACAAAGGCGAGAATTCTTGATGAAGATAATGCTGGCACAAAATATAAATTTCGACAGACGTTGGAGAAAAGGAATAAAACTATTTTCCGCAAGTATCTCGTTATGTCACACTTGTTTAATTGGCTTCGAGTTCTCGTGTCATCTGCTACAAGAAATAGACTCGGGCTATGGGAAGAGAAGTATCGACGTCAGCGTCAACGTCTCTGGCGTCGATTTTCAACGAAAGAAGAAGCTCCTCTAGAAAAGTTTTTACTTCCTTAGCCCCTTCCGACTTGGAATCCTTTTACAAGTTGGATGCTTCCTTTTTAGAGTCATCGCCCCACTCGAAACGAAAACTGTCCGGTTTTAAAAAAGTCTCAAGTTTAACTTCTCATGACAAAAAATTGCATTTGAAGCGTATGCTCAACGCACATCCATCTCTACAGTGACGTATTTTCTTTTTTAACTTCATCATCAAGCTTGGTGTCATTCATTAAAACACCCTTCGGTAATTATGTATTTAATTGTATAAGTTTCCTCGCATTCATCAAGCTTTAATCCTCTCATTACTTATTATATTTTTTGTTTCATAATCAAGTCTCTTTCAGTATTGTTTATTCTTTATTGTCCGCTTTTTCAATTTCATAGAAGTTTAATATGAATCATTAGATTAATATGGTTATTAATATCATATTAACCTAATAATTATAATTATTAGGTTAATATGATTATTAATTCATTATGATGTTAATATGATTATTTATCCATTATAAGGTTATTATGATTATTAATTCAGTATTAGGCTAATATTATTATTCATTCACTGTTTAATACGATTCTGTTTTAATTTCATCCGGTTCGTTAAGAAACTGAATCCTGATTGTTATTAATATCAATTACCATTTTGCTTAAATTAAATACCGATTTTTATTAATATCAATTGCAATTTTGCTTAAATTAAATACCCATTTTTATTAATATCAATTGCAATTTTGCTTAAATTAAATCCCGATTTTTATTAACATCAATTGCAATTTTTTTTCTTTATACACAACATATTATATTTGTATATTTATATTTTGTTTGTCTTTCATTTTTAATTTCAAATAAAAACAATGCTTTCTTATGAGGAAGCAAAATTGCTCAATTTGCTTCAAAATGTTTGCTTAACCTAACCAGAAACAGTCTTAAATATGCTCTTACTATTTCTCTATAGTTAACTTAACCAAATTTTGTTATGTTAACATCTGGTTGAAGTTCACAACACATTTTATCAACATTTCCAAAAAAATATGTCATCAAGTGGAATATAATCAATATGTTTGCCTAAATTATGTTTGAATTCACGGAAAAAAATCACAAGAAAATGTTACCTAAAATAGTTAAGTAAAATCTACCTTAGCTCACTTAAGTAATTTTTACCTTAGTTCTCAAGTAAAATATACCTAAAATGTTAAGCAATATATTTAGCAATACATTATTCACTCAAGTAGTTAGGAAAAATTTACTTAACTTTTTAAATAG